>SNQJ01S0028210.1:25987-42591 GCA_010110895.2 Picea sitchensis | reverse complement strand
CACTTTGGAAGTGTCTTTGGTTATTATTATGAAAGCACAAAAATAACTAAGTAAAACTAGTGTAAATTGAGCAAAATGAACTAAGAAGAGCAAGCCAAAAAGCTTGTCTCCTTAGGGTCTTTGTTTGGTGTTTTAAAACAACATTAAAAGTGAAATAAATTTAAAACAAGTTTACTTCCATCCTTTAATAATTTAAAAGTGAAAATCTTGCTAAAAAGTAAAGTTTTTTAGATAGATCTATCTTAGAATAATGAAATGAAAGTGTAATCTAGATCTGACTTTTCTTTTGCATGCTAGATTAGATAAATAAGGATTTGAAATATAACTTAGATCTAAATACTTGCATGCAAAATTAGTAACCAAAAGAGATTTAGAGAAAATGTGAGAAAGGCAAGAAAGAGTGCCAGATGGAAACCAATCTTGGGCTATGGGGTTTACTTGATGCAATGTAGAGGGAATTTTCTCCAATAGAAGGAAATTTAAGATGTTGGAGCCTCAAGCTAGAGCTCTCCACTCCTTCAATCCAAAGGCCCTGCAAACTTAGAACAATCCTGCAAATAACTTTGTCAAAGGTGGATGCATCCACTTCCTACATACATAATCTTGAATATGTACTTGACCTCTTGTTGGGCATAGTTTTCAAGGCATTTTAGGACTGTTTTAGGACAACCACCAGTTCTTATTTTTCTGGTCACTGAATATTCCCTTCAACTCTTGATTTTATTCTCTTTTAATGCCTCTTTGTGAAGGGTTTGAATAGGATAGTTTTTATGTCCATTGTTAGAATGTCAACTTGCATTAAAACATAAAATAATCCTCTAGGATCTTTACACCTAAATGTTGATAAATAAATAAGCAAACGAGAAGAATTTTACACATGTATTTTTTATCAACACGACCTTGGAAAAAACTCCACGGGGAAAACCAATAGAAGAGAAATTCTATTATGGAGATATCAAGAAAATATAGAAACAAGGAAAATATACAAACAAACATGATACAAAATCGAGCTCCTCTCAAGCAAAGCTTCAATGGTGCCTTGGGATATGTGTCCTCCTTGGGATTTGTGCCCATCTAGGATGAATGTGACATTTCCTTACTTTGCTTGCTTGCCTGCTTGCTTGATGAATGTGCCCAAGTCCCTTGGTGTTCCATATTCCTTGAGATTGTGCATCCCTCCCTTGCTTAATGTGCACTCTTCACAAGTGCACCCCACTCCACAAGTTAGTGTTCCCTCCCTCTCTATAGTGTACCCACCCTCAATCTCAAGTGCCCCCCTCTCACAAAGTGCGCCCTCAACCTTCCTTTTTCCCCTCCTTCTCAAAGGTGTGCCCTCTTCTCCAAAATCTCTTCTCTTCTCCTCTTTTCCTTCACTCAAGTCTCTCAAGTGAACAAAAAAATGTTATTTTTCCCTCATCCTTAGATTTATCCTCAACCTTAGGCTAACCTAGGAAACCAATGGCCAAAATTAGATCTAGGCCAACCAAGATGAAGGGTTGAGATTAAATCCCCCCTTTATCTTAAGTTCCTAAGTTACTTTATGTTATGAAAGTTACTTTGTGACTTAAGTGAAATAAAGTCACTTTTAATTTATAACATAAAGTAAAATGGTGAGGTTCAAACATATCCCCCTTTGAGTTGGACACTCAATAACTCAAGGGGACCACTTTCCAAGGTACCCAAATATTAACAAGGAGAACTTTTTTTCAAAGGGAAAAAAGTGCATTAAGTAATTGACTACAAAGAAAAGAACTTTGGAAATCCAAAGGCACACAACCCACTCTGATTAGTGAAGTGGTGTAATGTTCCCCTCTCCTTGAAAGGACCAAGGAGGACTTAGTAGTCTAGTCACCTCTCTAGACTATAGTCCAATGTGAAAAAAGGGGTAGGAGGCACTAAAGATGTCACTAACTGATTTAATATTATTTTCATTAAAGTGACTTGGATGAAAAGGGAAAAAGGTTATTGACTTAAGGAGAAATTAAAACAATAACCTTAGTAAGAGTCATAAAGTAACTCAATAGAGAATTAGAAGAGGGAGGTATAAAAGAGAGAATAGGGCACCTCACTCCTCATTCATGATATTCTTCTATTGAGTTCATTTGAGTTATGCAACTTATGTTTCGAGGGTATTGAGTCAAGAAACCCTAGATATCAAAAGGGAGGTGAAAGATCCCTATGTTCTTGGTCCAAGCTTGTCCAAGGAGGTGAAAGACTCCTCCCTCACCATTCTATTCAGTTCAGATTCATTTCAAGGGTCATTTGTGCAAGCAGGGCGCAGGTTGAAGGGTTTTCCAACAAGTAAGGCACACCAGTTGAGAAGAAAGGATTTGATTTGCCTTAGGGAGGCTAGATCTATAGTAGATCATATTTCAAGAGTGATTGCTACCACCATAGTGACTTTTTGAATCAATTGTTTGAGGGTTTATTTTGATGATCTATTTTATTTATTAATTGGGCATATTTGTTGAAGAAGGGAACGTCATTCCTTGAGGAGGTCTTGAATTGGAGGGCTAGACCTGAGTGTTTGATCCCATACTTGGTCCATATGCAATATACAACTCTCGATCTACAGTTTGGTAGTGTTTTCATAAGATTTGGAGGTCATCTTCAAGGAGGTCGGAATTCCTATATTTTTCAGCTAGTGGGGGATGCATCAACACCATATTTGAAGGTTAAAGGATTTCTTGGAAATAAATTTATCTTGTATAGACTCGCAGTCAGTTGTTGGGGATCTAGGAGACCACATCTCTCTACTTTATTGTATCTTGAGGGCGGTTGCATCCCATACTTCTCTATTTTTCTATATTGTTCCAGATATGTAGATCTATGTATGGAGATCAACTTATTATATTAAATAAATGACAGATATAAAAAAAATTGAGGTATTTATTGTGTTTACTCTTATATCGTGTGATCTAATTTTATTATTTCTCTCTATATTCTATAAAATCATCACCAAACACCCAGAGAGAAACTTCATGAAGCAAAACCTACATAAACAAACAAACAAGGTAAGAAAATCACCCAAGTTTCCTAGCATAATCGCTTGGGAACATTATAGTGGTATCTATTGGCATCTTTACAGGAAGAGTGTGCTTGTCATTGATGACAAGAACAACAATGACGATGGCATATTGGTAGAAATTATGGCAAACAGGAAAGCAACGATGATATCATCGGGAATTGTTGTCTACAAGCTCAGGAGGAATAGCGCAGAGTTGCACGCAGAGTGCAAGTGTGTGCCAGGGCCGAGGTTAACTTCATTGTCAAAGCTCATGAGAGATAGAATTTTCAGAAATGCAGATGAGACCCAAAGTCATCAGGACTCGCAGAAGGATCAATGGTTGAGTCCTTTGACACTTAGAAATTCTTCCAAGTCGGTAAGAAGCATAAGCTCAAGAGGAGGAGCGATAGTGGACGTTGGATTGAACACTGTGAAGAATCTAGATCGCTAGATCAGAGTCCAGACAGGAGGAACAAGTGCGAAGGAGAGGAACAGATCCCATCCATTGGATCTGAGTGCGAAGGACCAACAACCATTAGATCCAGTGGATTTGCAAGGAGGATAAGCTCAGGAGAAAAATCTCCAAGAGACGAAGTTGTGAAATGCGAATTCACGATTTGATCTGGACCGTTGGGTCGTGGAGGGTCATGGAACATTGATCTGACATAAGCAGATATCGGGAAATCGAGAATCAAAGAAAGGAGGTGCTCTAACCTCCGACATCGTGAAATGAAAAATCCCAAAATGCAGAAGGTGATCACAGTCGTTGATCGAGGAAGGATTGTGGGTCATTGATTTGATGCAAGCACGAGTTCAGGAATCAGAAGAAGGGAGGTGATATAACCTCTGACATCGCGAGTCACGAAATCTCAAAGTGAGAAGAAGGTGATCACAGCCATTGATCGAAGAATGTCATGAGTCGTCGATCGGACAAGACTCGAAACGTGAAACTTGCGAAATCTCGATTCATGAAGGTGAGATCTGGACCGTCGGATCACCGAGGATCGTGGACTGTTGATCAAGCACGACAAGTTCACGAGTCCATGAAATGTGAAGTCCCAAAGTGCTTGGCCCCAAGTCACAACCAGTGGTCACATTAGCAGAATTCAAAGGAGGAGCTAGCACTTCGCTAGGCTCCACTTCAGATTTCGCAAGTTGGGAGAATCGAGGCAACTCGCAGCTGAATATCTGATGTGAGAATTCACGAAGTGCTAAGAAGTTAGGCTTGTCTTCATAGCCAAGGTCACATCAACAAAAAATAAGGGAAGGAGCTAGCATTGCTAGGATCCACTTCGGAGATCAGGAGTTGTGAGAATCGAAGCAACTCACAGCAGAAGATCGTGAAACGCAAAGTTGTGTAGCCCCCTTTTTGGTTAGCATGTGGTCATAGCCTATGGACATGTGAAGAGGAACTTGCACCCAGTGCTAGTTCACGTAAGTGAAGTTAAAAAGGAGATTCTTCTAGAGGAACTCCTGTAACTGTCATATGAACTGTAACTGTAACAGAGAAGAAGAAGGGTCACGCTAGAAGAGAAGCCAAGAATCTCAGGATAACGCCACTTATGACAAACATACTGAGGTATCTGCCAGAGAATTCAAAGAGATTCAGGGTGATCACCAGAGGAGCTGAAGAGTCTCAAGATAACTGGAAGTAAAATGAATACTCATCATAGAGACAATTGATAGATGGAAAAGTGTCGACGACTGTAACTTCCAGAGAGGACGAAGAGTTGCGTCCATGATCTGGCAAAGGACTTGGCATGATAAATATATGCATAACAAAGAAGAGAAGTGTTCTTCATTTTGTGATTCATGTTCATAGAAGAGAATGCTGAGGTGTGCATGCAGAGAGAGAGTAGAAGAACAAAAAGTGCAAGATGATGCAAGTAGGAATACACTAATGCAGGAAGAGCAGAGAAATATAGCAGAACAATGACAAGAATGGTAGGCCATTGAAAAAACTGTATCACTGTAATAAATTTATGTAACAAAGTTTTATATCCCAGGGTGGTAGGGAGGTTTTAGGGAGGATTGTTGTCCTTAGAGTTTCAAGTGGGTGCTTGAACACAGGGAGTTGTAGCTTCCATCTGGTTGCAGCCAAAAAAACTAGGGTGGTAGGGTGGTGTAAGGGAGAACCATTGTTCTCTGTTATACAGGTTGGTGTCTGTGTGACTGCAAGTTGGTGCTTCCATCCAGTTGGTCTTGGAACACTCAAGGAGTTGGTTCTTCCTTCTAGTGGGTGCTAGAGAAACCAGAGAGTTGGTGCTCTCAACAAGTTGTAGCTTTCTATGTGAGGTTGTAGCCTCATATTTGAGTTGGTGCTCAAAGACTACGATGTACATGAAAGTTGGAGCTGGATTGACATCCTAAGAAGAAGATGTTTTCTCCCTTTATGGGTTTCCTCATGAAAATCGGTCTCTCTGTGTATCCTGTGTGATTGATCAAATATTTTATATCTATGCATGTTAATTCATCAGCAACACATTAAATAATTATGTAGAAAGATTTGTGAAAAGAACAAGAAAAATTTCAAGCTTATATATATAACTGATTCACTCCCCCCCCTCTTAGTTATTTTTCCAACAATTGGTATCAGAGTCGGTGCCTTTGATTAAAGGTAGATCCATAAGCTTGAACATGACTAGTCATGAAGGAAGTTCAATTAATAGAGTCCCTTTGTTTGATGGAACAAACTTTGCCTTCTGAAAAATAAGGATGAGAACATATTTAATGTCTTTGGGTGCTGATGTTTGGGATGTCGTTGAAAATGGATATGTGAAGCCTGTAGTCTTGGCCTCAAAAGATGATAAGTTGGAGTTTAGATTTAATGCAAAAGCAATGAATGCCATCCTTAGTGGACTTGCAAAAGCCGAGTTTGTCAAATTCATGCACTGTGATTCAACAAAAGTTATGTGGGACAAGCTGATAAATAGTTATGAAGGTAATGGAAAAGTGAAAGAAGAAAAACTTCAGACTCACAGACTGAAATTTGAGCAGTTAAATATGGATGAAGACGAAGCTATCAGTAAGTAATTCTTACATATAGAAGAACTTGTCAACACTATGAAAGGTCTAGGAGAAACGATAGATGAATCTTTTCTATTCCAAAAAATATTAAGATCTCTTCCTGATAGATTTAACTCAAAGGTATCTGCTATAGAGTAAATAAATGATCTCAAAGCGTTGACACTAGATAAACGTATTGGAACCCTAACTTCTTATGAAATGAGAATCACCAAAGGTAAATTTACTACAAGAGAAGCAGTCTTTAAAGCAGATAAAAACACAAACTCCGATATAGATGAGATTGAAGAATTTTTTTTGAGAAGACTGACAAAAGGATCAAGCAAATACAAAGGTAAGATTCTCTTCAAATGTTTCAACTGTGGTAAGATAGGTCATTTTGCAAATAAGTGTCCTCACAAAAGAAAGGATCAGACATATGATGATGAAGAGAAGCACAAACACAAAAAGGTATATAAAGAGAATAATTTTAAGAAGAAAAGTCTTTTTGTAAACAATGATCACGATCCTTCAGATGATGAAAACAATGACTCTTCTATTGAAAGTAAAATAAATGATCTCATGCTAATAGCTTTAGAATACCTAAACGCTGAAGATACAGGAAGTGAGTTCGTTGATTGTGAAGCAGTAGTAGATATTGAAGGAGAACTTGTCAGTGCCAGGGAAGAGATTGATAGACTCCGAGAAAAGAAAAGAAAAGAAAAAAAATTATTGCTCAGGTATGAGAAAACATGCAATGAACCATCCGAAGAAATTTCTTTGTTGAAGATTAGGTTAGAATAAGCTAAGAGGATTGAATACATCCTCAAACAATAATTGAAGGAATCCAAAACAAAAGGTGAAAAATTGGAAGCTGAAGTAGTGTATGTCAGAAAAGAATTAGAGAAACTTCAGGCCTTATATCATCATAATATGACAAGTATTAAAGCCTCATAAGGATTAGCCACCATTCTGGATCAACAAAGGAATCCAAAGTTGAAAACTAGTTTGGGTTATGAAGAGGGATCAAGTAGTGGTAAGCCAAGCAACAAATAATCCATCGAGTTTGTCAAATCTACAACCATTGACAACAACAAACCTACAGAAACAAAGGAAGATAATCAGTCACTAAGGAGGAGTGAAGAAAAAGGTACGAGAACTGAATCTGTAGAACAAAGAAATAATACACCCTCTGCTCAAGGAAATCAACAACATGGAATAATTCGACCTCCTCAAAGAAGACAACCATTTTCCAGGTACAAAGATTTTTTCTATGGATATTCTTTTTACTTTTCTAACTTTGGCCACAAATCTGTAAATTGCTCGTTAAGATTTAGACATGAGCAATCAAGACACCTAAGGAATAAATATCTTCCACAATAAAGAATGAGACAACTAAGTAACAAACAAACATAGACTGCAAATCATGTGATGGATGGGAAAATGACGCAGATTAAGCATAACAATCGTTATGATCCTTTATTCAATGAACTAGAATGTTACATCTGTCATAATTATGGACATGAAGCTACAGACTGTTGCCTAAAGAACTATAAGCTAGTTTCAAATCACAAAGTTGAAAACGTCGATGTTTGGAAGAAGAAAGAAGATAACAAGTGTGGATTAGTGTTGGCAGCTCAAATACAAAAGAGTCCCTGGTATATTGACAACGGATGCTCCAGTCATATGGCAGGTGACAAAAGTAAGTTCCTATCACTCAAAGAAAGTAAATCAGGAAATGTGACCTTTGGAAATGATGCTCGAGGAAAGATTAGAGGTAAAGGTCTAGTAAGCTTAGGTAATGGAAGATCCAAAGCTCAAGATGTATTATTTGTTGATGGATTAAAGAATAGTTTTCTTAGTGTAATTCAGGTATGTGACAGAAGATGTGAAGTCACTTTCACTTCCAAAGATTGTAAAATAAAAACAGTGAACACAGGAGAGTTGATTGCAAAAAGGGTTAGAACTGAAAACAATGTCTATGTTCTAAAGGAAGATAAGGAGGAATTCCATTTAAGAAAATTTGATGAAAGTTGGTTCTGGCACAGAAGGCTTGGACACCTGAATTTTGATCATATTGTCAAGTTGAATAATGAAGGTGTTTTGAAATATCTTCTAAGAATATCTAAGCCTCATAAATCTGTACGTGAATCCTGTCAAATGGGGAAGCTGACTTGTGTTCAATTCAAGTCGAAGAGTTTCACATATTCATAGAAACCAATTCAACTTATTCATATGGATCTATGTGGACCATCATGAAAGGAAGGAACTAGAGGAGAACACTACTTTATGCTAGTCATTGACGACTTCTCTAGACTTACGTGGGTTTCCTTTCTGAGAGAAAAATATGATGCATTTGAGAAGTTCAAACAATTTAAGGCGTTAGCTGTGAATCAGACAGGAAGGAAGTTAAAGGTAATTCACTCATACAAGGGAGGATAATTTTTGTCAAGATATTTCAAAGAATTCTGTGACAGAGATGGAATTAAAAGAGAATATACTATTCTAGGTACTCCTCAACAAAATGGAGTTGTAGAACGCAAAAATAGATCAATTCAGTAGATGGCAAGGGCTATGACGAGTGAAAGGGACATTTCAAAAACCTTCTGGGTGGAGGATGTTCACACAACTGTTCATATTCTAAACAAAGCGCATCTAAGGCTGAACAATGACAAAACTCCATATGAGTTGTGGTTTGGTCGACCTGCATCAATCAAGCACTTCAAAGTATTTGGAAGTAAATGATACATCCAAAATAATGTTGATCATCTGGGAAAATTTGACAGTAGAGTTGATGAAGTTATCTTCTTAGGATATGCAACAAACAGTAAAGGATACAAATGCTTTAACAAAATAATGCATAAAATTAGTAGACTGTATTGATGTTCGAATTGATGAAGAAGCTCTTGTAAAATATCAACAGAGAATAAGCACCAAGTCAGATGAAGAATATGATGAGGATAATGAAAATGAAGAAAAACAAATCTCAGAGTCACAAGAAGATGATGAATCAGGTGGAGAAGAGACACCAAGACAAGAAGAGTCAAGAAAACAATCAACATCAAATCCTTCCTCTAGAATTACTCAAAAGAATCATCCTGCAAGTCAGATAATTGGTGAGAAAGACAAAGGTGTACAAACCCAAAGAAGGATAATCAAAGCCATCGATAAATCACATATAGCCTTCATATCCATGGTGGAACCCAATAACTTTAATGAAGCCAATAAGGATGTAAATTGGTTAAAATCAATGAATGAGGAACTGGATTAGATTTGAAAGAATGATACTTGGGAACTTGTTCCTAGGCCAACAAATAAAAATGTAATAGGATTCAAATGGGTCTACAAAAATAAGATGAATGAGCAAGAAAATATTGTAAGAAATAAGGCTAGATTAGTCTGCAAAGGGTATGCTCAAATAGAAGGACTGGATTTTGATGAAACATTTGCGCCCATAGTAAGATTAGAAGCTATTAGAATGTTTTTTCCTATGCTTGTCATAAGAAGTTTAAAGTCTACCAAATGGATGTCAAGTCAACTTTTATAAATGGAGATCTAAAAGAAGAAGTCTATATGGAACAACCAAAGGGTTTCCAATTGTCAGATAATCCTGAACTTGTTTGCAAGCTAAAGAAAGCCTTATATGGGTTGAAACAAGCTCCTCATGCACAATATTACAGATTGGATAAGTATCTTCAAGACAAAGGGTTCAAGAGAGGAACAGTTGACTGCACTATATATATCAAAACAAAGGATACATATTTTCTCATTATGTCGGTCTATGTAGATGACATCATCTTCAGAAGTAATAATGCTTCATTGGTACAATGGTTTTCTTCTGCCATGTAGTCTGAATTTGAAATGTCTATGATAAGGGATCTGTCATTTTTTCTTGGTCTGCAAATTACTCAGAGGTCTGAAGAAATATTTCTTTCTCAGGAGAAATATCTAAGAGAAATGTTGAATAGGTTTCAAATGGAATATTCTACACCTATAAGCACACCTATGGTCACTGGATGCAAGTTAAGAAAGGATGATGACTCTCCTGATGTTGATCAGAGTTCATATAGGTCTATGATAGGCAGCCTGTTGTACATCACAACATCTCGCCCAAACATAATGCATGTTGTTGGAATGGTAGGACGGTATCAAGCTGCACCTAAATAGAGTCATTTGTTATCTGTCAAAAGAATATTTAGATACTTGAAAGTAACAATGAACTGTGGCCTATGGTATCCTAGGAATCAAAATTTTCAACTATTAGTCTATTCATATGTTGATTGGGCTAACTACGTGGATGAAAGGAAAAACACTAGTGGAGGTGCATTCTTATTAGGAGATTCCCTTGTAGCATGGTTGAGCAAGAAGCAAGGTTCCATTTCCTTATCAACTACATAAGTTGAATACATTGCAACTGCCACTTGTTGTACCCAAGTATTGTGGATGATTCAGACACTTGCAGACTTGGAGGTAAAATATACTGCACCAATTCCAATTCATTGTGATAATGCTAGTGCAATTAGTGTGTCAAAGAATCCTGTATTTCACTCCAAGACCAAGCATATACCCATCAAGTATCACTTCTTGAGGGAACATGTATCCAACACTGTTATTTCTTTGCATTATATTCCATACAAAGATCAAATTGTTGATATCTTCACTAAACTGCTTCCAAAATCCCATTTTGAGTATCTACGCCAGAAGTTGGGCGTGACCCTGTTATCAAGTTAAAATAGTCTATCTGATCAGCGGGAGAGTGCTCATAGTATATCTAATCAGGGGAATAGTGCTTTAGGGGGAGAACAAAGTCACTCTCAGTTCTCTTTGACATTGATGTCAAAGGGGGAGAAAAATGTGTGGTATGCTACAGTTGGAGGTCTAAGCAGAATAGTGCAGCCTTTCAGAGTTGTCATTAATACCAAAGGGGGAGATTATTGGCATGTTTACATGAAGAGTGTGCTTGTCATTGATGGAAATAACAACAACAATGATGGAATATTGGTGGAAATGATGGAGAAGAGGAAAGAAACAATGATAGCATAGGAAATTGCTATCTACAAGCTCAGGAGGAATAGTGCAGAGTTGCACGCGGAGCATAAGTGTGCGCGAGGGCCGAGGTTAACTTCATTTCCAAAGCTCAGGAGAGATAGAATTTTCAGAAATGCAAACGAGACCCAAAGTCATCATGACTCGCAGAAGGATCAAAGGTCGAGGCCTTTGACACTTACAAATTCTTCCAAGTCCAGAGGAAGCGTAAGCTCAGGAGGAGGACTGTTGGGTCGTGGAGGGTCGTGGACCGTCGATCCGAATTAAGAAAATATAGAGAAATCAGGAATCGAAGAAAGGAGGTGCTCTAACCTCTGACATCGTGAAATACAAAATCCCGAAATGCAGAAGGTGATCATAGTCGTTGATCGAGGAAGGATTGTGGGTCGTTGATCTGGCACAAGCGTGAGTTCAGGAATCGGAAGAAGGGAGGTGCTCTAACCTTTGACATCACAAGTCATGAAATCTCAAAGTGAGAATAAGGTGATCACAACCATTGATCAAAGAATGTCATGAGTCATCGATTGGACAAGACTTGAAATGTGAAACTCGTGAAATGTTGATTCACGAAGGTGAGATATGAACCGTTGGATCACTGAGGATCGTGGACTGTTGATCAAGGATGACGAAGTTCACAAGTCCATGAAACGTGAAGTCCCAAAGTTCTTGGACCCAATTCATAGCAAGTGGTCACATCAGTGGAAGTTAAGGGAGGAGCTAGCACTTCGCTAGGCTCCACTTTGGATTTAGTGAGTTGGGAGAATCGAGGCAACTCGCAGCTGAATATCCGATGTGCGAAGTCGCGAAGTGCTTTGAAGTTAGTCCAATGGTCACATCAACGAAAAATAAGGGAAGGAGCTAGTGTTTCTAGGATCCACTTCAGAGATCGGGAGTTGGGATAATCGAGGCAACTCACAACAAAATATTGTGAAACACAAAGTCACGTAGCCCCCTTTTTGGTTAGCATGTGGTCACAACCTATGGACATGTGAAGAGGAACTTGCACCTAGTGCTAGTTCATGCAGGTGAAGTTCACAAGGAGATTCTTCTTGAGGAACAACTGTAACTGTTAGATGAAATGTAATTGTAACAGAGAAGAGGAAGGGTTTCACTGGTAGAGAAACACATAATCTCAAGATAATGCCACTGATGACGAACAGACTGAGGTATCTTCCAAAGAATTCGAAGAGCTTTAGGGTGATCACCAGAGGAGCTGAAGAGTATCGAGATAAATAGCAGTGAAATGAAGACTCATCATAGAGAAAATTGACAATTGGAAAAGTGTCGAAGACTGTAACTACCAGAGAGGACGAAGAGTTGCATGCATGATCTTGCAAAGGACTTGGCATAATAAATATGCGTAGAACAAAGAGGAGAAGTGTTCTTAGTTTTGTGATTAATGTGCGTAGAAGAGAATGCTGAGGTGCACATGCAGAGAGAGAGTAGAAGAACATAAAGCGTAAGATGATGCAAGCAAGAATACACTAATGCAGGCAGAGCAGAGCAATATAGCAGAACAGTGACTAGACCGGTAGGCCATTGACAAAATTGTATCACTGTAATAAATTTTTGTAAGAAAGTTTTATATCTCAAGGTGGTAGGGAGGATTGTTGTCCTCAGAGTTTCAAGTGGGTGCTTGAACACAGGGAGTTGTAGCTTCCATCTGGTTGTAGCCAGAAAAACCAGGGTGGTAGGGTGGTGCAAGGGAGAACCATTGTTCTCTCTTATACAGGTTGGTGCCTGTGTGACTGGAAGTTTGAGCTTCCATCCAGTTGGTGTTGGAACACTCGGGGAGTTGGTGCTTCCTTCTAGTGGGTTCTAGAGAAACCAGAGAGTTGGTGATCCCAACAAGTTTTAGCTTGCTATATGAGGTTATAGCCTCAGATTTGAGTTGGTGCTCAAAGACTGTGATGTACATGAAAGTTGGAGCTTGATTGACATCCTAAGAAGAAGAGGTTTTCTCCCTTTATGGGTTTCCTCATGAAATTAGTCTCTCTGTGTATCCTGTGTGATTGATCAAATATTGTATATATATGCATGTTAAGTTATAAGGAACACATTAATTAATGATGTAGAAATATTCATGAAAAGAACAAGAAAATTGTCAAGCTTATATATATAACCGATTCACCCCCCCTCTCAGTTATTTTTCCAACAGTATCAAAGAAATTTCCTTTGCCATCCAGTGACTATTTCTAATGCCCAAAAGAAGAGGCCATGGGGGACAACCGTTAACAGATATTTCTAAAGAGGAATATCAATAAGTAAGCATGAAAGAGACTCATGAATCAAAGGAAGCATTATTAGCAGAGAGGGTCTTTAACACTTTACAAGGCAACCAAGGTGTATTGCAACACCATTTGGGATAGATACAAGACCATTTATCCAAGGGTCAAGTAGATCTAAAATTGTCTCTGGTGGAATTCTCTAGAGGAAAGGACAAAATGATAACCTTATTGGATGATCAGAGAAGGCAACAACGTGTTCTTTGTCAATATATGATAGAGAAAAAACATGGCAAAGATACATCGATGTTTGGAGGGAATAATGATGCTAGTGGTTCTCATGGGGAAAATGGGAATCACGAGGAATGTATACACAAAGGCCCTATAGGTAGTATACCCTCCCATTCTCAAGTGTCTAGTAGAGCCACCCCTAGACCATACTTTTGTACTTTCATGAATACTCAACAAATAGATTATAACTCCTTGAATCAGACTCGAGAGGAAATCCAAGGAACATCACACGGTGACAGTGAATTAGGGAGCAAAGCAACCAGAATGGAGATGCCTACTTTTGATGGAACTAATCAAATTTCGACCAAGGAATGGGTGAAAAAATTAGATGTTTACTTACAGTTGACTACCATCGAAGAAGGAAATTCCATCAAATATGAAACCCTGCATCTGATGGGCAAGGCCCATGATGTTAAAATATTGTGTAACTACAAGTAATATTCTTATCCCCTTTTGTGGATAAAATAAAAGATAAAATATATATTTATTATTGATTAGATCAATCCCCTTTTGTGGATTGATCACATGGGGCATTGTAATCGACCAAATCCTCCTTTGCGGATGGGTCAAACCCTAATTGTAATATGCAAAGTAAGAAGTCGTCCCCTAGGAAAATTAAAGTAGTTCTAACCACCCAGATCGGGAAGTCGGCCCTGCAAGTGAAAAGTCACCTCAGTTCAACACCTGCTAGATTGTATAAATAAGAGAGGCAAACACCTCATTTATAAACTCACACAGCTCACTCATCTAGTGCATAAGTATTGAAGGAAGTTGCAGTTACCAGTTGTCGGAAGAAGGAAGAGAGAGAGAGGCACATCCTTGGGAGAGGAATTTCTGTGTTGTTTGGTTCATTGTCTCGGCATTGTATTAGCTATCTATATTAAGGAAGTTTTGCTGGGTTTTCTTCCCCATGAGGGTTTCTCAGGATAAATGTTGTGTATCTTGTGATTGTGTTTCTCTCAGTGATCCTATCTATGCTATTGTTATCTAGTAAATTTAAAGGTAACCTAATAATATCTTAAACTTTAACATGGTATCAGAGCTAAGCTGAAGAGAGCATCTTTCACAGGAAAAAGAAAAACATCATTGTTGTCGTACAAGAAAATTAGGGATTTTTATTGAAGAAGAATTTCATCCCCAAAACCATCTAGAAAAGTGTGCCCTACCTCAATGAACACTTTGGCATTTTCAGTGGCTAGATCTCCCAGAAAGTGAAACCCTAGTTTTCACAAAGTACTAGAAAACTAGAGTACCAGAAGTACCAGAAAACCAGAAGCACTAGTCCAGAAATCCGTTGATCAAATTTGAAGGGGTAAAATTTGGATTTTCGGAAATATGACTATACCAACATACTCGCCTCAGTCCAACGCATCTTCTGGTGAGTTCAGTTTTCAGATCCAAGAAATTTGATTTTTCTATTATTTCTATAGCTCGAAGGGCTAGGGTTTATGCTGCAAGAAAGAATGGATACCAACATGAGGGTAGAAGACATGTTGGAAGGATCTGGAAACTCCAAATCTTGGAAGCATAGGTTGCAGATGATTCTAGATGAGAATGATCTCCTAGAACATGTTACCGTGGGTGTACCAGAACCAGATGAAGAAGAGCAAAAGACCAAGCATAAGAAGAATGAAAAGAAAGAAAAGAGAATCGTGTCAGATTCAGTAAAGGATCACTTGATCCCTCATATTTCTAAACTACAAAAAACAAGGCAAATGTATGAAGCACTCAACAGGTTATATGAAAGAAAAGACATTAGCCATAATCTTTCCTTAAGAAATCAACTTTGTAATATGAAGATGGAAAACTCAGAATCTGTCAGATCCTATCTTATGAGAGTTTCTCAGATCAGAGATCATCTTGCAGCTATTGGAGATGTCATTAGTGACAAAGATATTTTAACCACAACCCTAAATGGGTTTCCAACATTTTGGATTCCTTTTGTACAAGGAGTGTGTGCAAGAAGCAAGTTACCCAAGTTTGATAAGTTATGGGCAGATTGCACACACGGAGAATCTAGACTTGCAGACCAACATAAGAGATTAATTGTTGATTAAGAGGAAGCTCTTACAGCCCAAAATAACAAAATAAGTTCCTTCAGGAAGAACAAAAAAGAAGCTAACTCTGTAAGAGTTCCAGATAAGAAGAAAGATGTTTCACAGATCAGATGCTACAACTATCAAAAGTTGGGACACTTTTCCTATGACTGTCCTCAAGGAAAAGGGAAAAGAAAGTATCAAGCACATGTGGCAGAGGAAGATGAATCTCCTCCCTCAAAGAAAGATTTAGCATAAATTGAGGGTTATGTACTTTAAGTTGAAGATAATTGATCTGAAGAAAGATAGCAAATGGTGGAGTTCGTAGAGCCTCCCCACATAAAAAACAAAAGATAAGTATTCATGTTTATTTTTAGTATCTAGTTTACCTTATCATTACAAGTTAGATTTTTTTGTGAGAATGTTAATTAACCTCGTTTTATTTCAGTGTCTATGCAGACTTATCAAAGAAAAGGATAAAATAAAATATTAATTTCAGGTATGATCACTCATGAGAGTGACAAAGAAAGCATACTATAAGTAAGTTTACAAGTCTCATAAGACAGAACTTATGCCGTGACTTGCAGAAGTTAGACAGCGTGAGAAGGACATATATGGTGATAGTCAGTAAAGACCAGACAATATCCAATATTTATATAGGAGAAGGAGGCTCCTAAAGATGCAGGACAAAAATGTTCAAGATGAAGAAAAATATGGATACTCAGATATAGTGGATGAGATGCAAGTAACTACAGGTTACTCTAGTACCATTCTTATAGATGGAGGGGGAGTAGGTTGATCCAGTATGAAGTCAGAAATAAATAAATGTTCAAACTCAAGAAGGCACCCATGATATTACAAAAGAAGAACTTCAAGGATGATGATTAGAAGCTATTAGTTTGGTGCAAGAGGGAGCCATGTCTCTAAGTTCGAAATGGAGGATCGTGATTTGATGCAGTTAGGAAAGCAGATGGATGGTGCCCAGATATTTTGATC
>SNQJ01S0028209.1:89200-104918 GCA_010110895.2 Picea sitchensis | reverse complement strand
ACACTCTGCCTGTCTTTATTCAGATCTGACGACCCTTATGTTGTCGAGAATTTTGGATGGGATCCAATGATCAGAAATGCTTCTGAGGCCTTCAATCATCTTGTCAATGTTGCGTTGCCTTTGATCACTCGATCATCCTTGACTTATATTCTATTTTCCTATTAATCATCGTTGTTGTACTCAAGCCATCATTACTTTTGTACTTGCCATCAATGGCAAGCATTCGTTGTCTATTAAATATTTGCGAACAGAGGCTGCATGGAAGGCCAATGAAAATGGTGTTGCAGATGTTAGGTGGTCTTTGTGGTCCCAAAGTGGCCCCCATAGGCTAAAGCATGTGCTTCCCTGATAAGCAAGATGTGATATTCTGAGTGTGGAATGCATAGAAAATTCAACTTATATAGCCATCCATCTCGAATAGTGTAGTCTAGTGATGCAGGAGCATCACTCACTCATCAAGCGAGCCAGCGCGTGGAGCAAAGAAAGATAGCTGGACATTGCCTACCAATTTTGAATTACTTTGGGATTGTTGCACCACTCTTTAATGAAGCCATTCATAAAGAAGCACACTTGTATATTGTAAATGGACCTTGAGCCTTTAAGCTCACGTCCTTAGGTAGCTAAGGCATTTATTAGATTTAATGCTGTTAGATAGGAATTTATTGTAGATTTGATAGCTTTCGATCTCGAGAGGGAAAATGGAATATAGGCACCCTCCTTTGTATCATTGTATTATCATCATTGAGAGCAAGCAGAGTAGAGCAGAGAACTGGTGAAGAACACCCATGTACATATTGAATTAATAGAAGAAAGTTTTTTATTCAGCTTCATGGTTTGTGTTGTTTCTCTGTGTTGATATTATGCTCATGGTTGTTTGCTTTCTATCATGCATTTTCTTTGATATGCGGTGTATATGATTTCATAGTTGAATTGGAATCTGTGTGAGAGAGGAGAATGAGTTTCAATTGTTTCTTTGTTTGAGCTAGGAGATTCCTGCATAGAGTGCAGTTGAATTCATCTGCATAGAGTGCGTTGATGAGGCTCAACAGTTAAACTCTCATTCTCGCTCACCCAGAAGTCAAATTGGGTTACTAGAGCCGTGCAGGAGAAGTGCAGGCCGAGGTTGGAGTCTCAATAGCTAGTATGAGAAAGGGAAGGCAGGGATCACTGTTGCCGGAAGTGCACAGAGTCCAGAAGAGCCAATACTTAGAGAGTGATTGGACGTCAAGCGTAAGGAGTGAGCCAACCTTCAGCTGAAGGAGTGGGAGAAACCAAGCTCAGGAGGGATAGTTCCGTTGTGGACACGGTGGGAACAGACCCAGGTGAGGATTCAAACCGAGAAAATCTTTGAAGCAGAGGAGATCTTCAAGGCAGGGAATCAAGAGCCATCGCATATCGGCATTCGGGTTTTGTCGAGGTGAGGCGCAGTCACATTGAAATCGTGAGTCACGATTTCCTGAGTTATTCGGAGCCGTTGATCTCCACAGGACAGGTGGCATGAGATCCCGGGAGATCGGGGTTCGACGTTCGGGGTTTTCAACATCAAGAAAAACTTGCATCATGGATTCGTGATCCGCAAAATCCCGATAGTGACATGGCAGTGTGGGACCACGAGACTTAGTGGAGTACAGGTGGAGCATACCAGATTTCGAAGGCGGAAGGCCCAAGTCCACACGTGTGTCGAAGATCGGCACATCGGGTATCGGGGATTTCCAATTCAAGTTGTTGACATCGTGGATAGCAATTTCCAGATAGGGAAAGCCACGACGGAAGTGGAAAGCGTTGACCCGTTGACCCATCGGGATTCAGGGTTTTGAATTGCACGAGAATCGTGTATGCGTGTTTCGCGATATCGCAAAACCCGATCCTCCGTTAAGAAAAAAGGGAGATCGTCGAGGAGATAGTTGTGGGTAGTGATAACTCCCGAGAGGAGTTGGAAGAGGTTTTAACTCTTCGGGCCTATGAGACAAAGAAGGTTCTGGTGAGAGCAGGTTGGACCGTGAGGGTCAAGAGAAGCTGCACCAAGTGGTATCAGAGCTCAAAATCTTGTCTGTATATCTCAGGCGAGAGAAGGGAAGGAGAAAAGGAAAGCATTATGATACACACGACTTGCGTCAGAGTGGTATCAGAGCGGGCGTATCTTTACTTTCTGTAGCAGAGACAGAGAAGCAAATTACACCATGCCACTGAGAAGAGAAAGGCAGTCAGCTGATCGAGAAGACAGGGATGCTCGAAGAAGGGGTAGGCCGGCAGGGAACCTAGAAATGGAACGCCAGATGCGAGATCTTCGAGCAAGGCTTGAGGAGATGGAGACTGCGCAAAGGTGTGGAGCTGGTGCTGGAGAGTTCAACGATTCCGAGGTGGAAGAGGAAGTTGGACACGATGCAGAGGAAGTCTCAGCCGAAGATGCCTCGACAAAGAGGTTGATTAGAGCCATCGCCAGGATGAGCTCAAAGACCAAAATGGACATTCCCGTCTATGAGGAAAGTCTAAATGCAGAGGAGTTGCTGGATTGGATCCGAGCACTCGACACCTACTTCGATTATGAGGATATCAAAGAGGAAAAGAAGGTAAGGCATGCTATAACCAAGTTGAAAGGACATGAAGCCTTATGGTTGGATGAGTTGCAAGCTGATAGGCGCTGCAAAGGAAAACAAAAAATCAAGAGCTAGGATAGGATGATCTCTAAGATGAAGGCAAAATTCATCCCTAGAGATTATCAGATCACTCTGTTCAGGCGAATGCAGAACCTAAGACAGAAGCTGATGACGGTGAAAGAGTACACCAAAGAATTTTATAGGCTCAATATCCGAGCAAGTCATCGAGAGAGAGATGATGAGAAGGTGGTGAGATACCTGAATGGGATGAGGTATGACGTTGAGGATGAATTAAGCATGGTTACCATCCG
Organism: Picea sitchensis; assembly: GCA_010110895.2. Taxonomy (NCBI): domain Eukaryota; kingdom Viridiplantae; phylum Streptophyta; class Pinopsida; order Pinales; family Pinaceae; genus Picea; species Picea sitchensis. The sequence continues at coordinate 102,010 of SNQJ01S0028209.1, read as the reverse complement.
AACAGTTGAGGATGCGTACCAAATGGCTCTGAAAGCCGAGGAGAAGCTGAGCCGCAAGCAGGGTCAGCGAGGGCGAGGCAGAAGCCAGCCAAGAGGTAAAGAAATTGCCCAAGATAGAACTCAGAAGCCCAAGGAGGAGTGGAAAAAACCTCAGGGTAAGCTGGAGAGAGGTGGAACCTCACAGCAGAGGCAGCCACAAACTGAATAGAGGCAACAATATGCTGAGCCGAGGAGGCAGCATACAGAGCAGGGTGGCGGTTATGCTGATGCCAACACATTTCCTCGTACCCGAGGTAGAGGAAGAGGTCGAGGTGGAATCATCACATGTTTTACATGTGGAAAAGACGGACAAAAAGTTGTTGATTGTCCAGACAGGAAAGTGGACAGAAGTGAAGCTCACATCACTGAGGCGCAGAGGCGTGATGATGAGAACGAAGATGCAGATAGTGGAAGATCGCTTGGGATGCATAAAATCCTTTTGACACATGAGAAAGAGGTGGAAATATCAGTGCAGAGGAGCATACTATTCAGAACAGCTTGCACAACCAAGGATAGGAAATGCAAAGTCATAATTGACAGTGGGAGGACCGATAATCTCGTTTCATCCGAGATGGTGGAAAAGTTGGAGCTGGAAACGACTAAGAACCGAAGTCCATATAAAGTCTCGTGGTTATAGAAAGGACACCGGGTAAGTGTCACTAAACAATGCTTAGTTAAATTCAAGATTGGGAATTACCATGATGAGATTATGTGTGACGTCATTCCCATGGACGTATGTCATATATTGCTGGGTAGACCATGGCAGTATGACAGGAATGTGGTTCATGATGGAAGGATGAACACATACACCTTGGAGAAGGATGGGAGAACACACNAAACAACACAATACTTCTCATGAGTGGGAAGGAGCTTCTCACAGAGATGGAGAAGAACGAAGATCCACAATTCTTTGTTGTCAGGAAACCGAGGATTTTCTTGACAAGCACAAGAGTGGATGACTTGCCAGAGGAGATTCAGGAACTGCTGGGAGAGTTCGTTGATATCATCGTGGATGAACTACCTCGTTCGTTGCCACCGATGAGAAGTGTGAGTCACCATATAGACCTCATACCTAGAGCAATCTTGCCAAACAAAGCTGCGTACAGATTGACACCTCAGGAGAATGAGGAATTCAAAAGGCAGGTACAGGATCTGCTGGATAAAGGATTGGTCAGAGAGAGTCTGAGTCCATGTGTTGTTCCGACGGTACTAAGTTCGAAGAAGGATGGAGGATGGAAGATGTGTACAGACTCCAGGGCGATAAATAAAATCACCCTTAGGTACAGATTTCCACTGCCGAGAATGGATGACTTGATGGATTGCCTAAGTGGGGCAAATTATTTTTCGAAGATTGATCTCAAGAGCGGATATCATCAGATCCGGATGAGAGAGGGAGATGAATGCAAGACAACATTCAAAACAAACGAAGGTTTGTACGAATGGTTGGTCATGCCGTTTGGTTTGACAAATGCACCAAGCACTTTTATGAGACTGATGAATGAAGTCCTGAGGGAATTCATTGGTAAATTCATTGTCGTATACCTGGACGACATATTGATTTTCAGCAAGACCAAGGATGAACACTTGAAGAACTTAGCCATTGTAATGAAAAGACTACAGCAGGAGAAGCTGCTGATCAATATGAAGAAGTGTTCTTTCATGCAGACATAACTCATTTATTTGGGTTTTGTAATATCGGCGAATGAATTGAAGATGGATCCTGGGAAAGTGGAAGTGATCAGGAATTGGCCATCACCAAGAAATGTTTTCGAGGTAAGGAGTTTCCATGGTTTGGCTAGTTTCTACAGAAAATTCATTCGGAATTTTAGTGGAATTAGCACCGCAATGACGGACACAGTGAAGAAGCGGCATAAAAATTTTCAATGGACAACAGAGGCTGAAAGGAGCTTCAATCTGTTGAAGTGGAAGATAACAGAGAAACCAATTCTGGTGTTGCCTGACTTTCAGAAAACATTTCAAGTAAAATGTGATGCCAGTGGGTATGTTGTTGGAGGGGTCTTGAGTCAGGATGACAGACCTGTAGCATATTTCAGTGAGAATCTTGATGATGCAAAGTTGAAATACTCCACGTACGATAAAGAGTTTTATGCAATTATACAGGCATTAAATAAGTGGAGGCATTACTTGATACCCAAGGAATTCATTCTGTACAACGATAACCATGCATTGCAGTTCGTGAGTCAACAGGAGAAGTTGAAACAAAAGCATGCAAAATGGGTAGAGTACATGCAGAACTTCACGTTTGTGATCAAGCACATTTCGGGAACTGCTAACAAGGTAGCCGATGCTTTGAGTAGGAAATGTTTGTTGCTGTAGGAGTTTAGAATCAAAACCTTGGGTTTTGAAAACCTTAAGGACATGTATGCAAGTGATGCAGATTTTGTAGAAGCATACGAGGAAGCCAAGAATCCAGTTCTCAAGGATCGGAGTCCATGGATGGAATATATGATCCAAGATGGATTGTTGTTCAAGGGCAATCAATTGTGCATACCGAATTGCTCCATGAGGGAGAATTTGGTAAAGGAAAAACACAGCGGAGGCTTAGCAGGTCACTTTGGACATGATAAGACATTCGCCAAGTTGAGCGAATCATATTATTGGCCGGGGATGTGCACTGATGTTAAGTGGTTTGTTGACAGATGCAGGATATGTCAACATGTGAAGGGCCGAAAGCAGAACACAGGGTTCTATCATCCATTTCCCATACCTGAAAGGCCATTGGAAGCCATTAGCATGGATTTTGTTTTGGGTTTGCCGAGGACGCAAAGAGGAGTTGATTCTATCTTTGTGGTGGTAGACAGGTTTTCGAAGATGGCACATTTCATTCTGTGTCATAAGACCAGCGATGCGACCCACATCACGAATTTGTTTTTCAAAGAGATCGTCAGACTGCATGGATTGCCGAGAAGCATAGTCTCAAATCGGGATACAAAATTCATAGGTCACTTTTGGAGGACACTATGGAAGAAGCTAGGAACAGATTTGGCATTTAGTTAGGCTTATCATCCACAGACAGATGGCCAAACAGAGGTGGTGAATAGAAGTCTGGGGGATTTACTGAGAAGCTTGGTGACCGAACATCACAGCAGTTGGGACCAGATATTGCCATAGGCAGAATTTGCGTACAACGATTCAGTGAATCGGAGTACAGGGAAAAGCCCATTCCAGATTTTGTATGGAACACAATTGAGGGGATTTTCTGAGCTCAGGGAGTCAGGACAGGCTGAAACTAGCAGTGCTCGTGCTGAATAATTCGCTGAAGCGATGGAGGAACTTCACACGCAGGTGAAGCAGCGATTGCAGAAGTCAAATTAGGAGTATAAGCACAGAGCCGATCAGCGAAAGAGACAGCTTCAGTTTGAAGTGGGCGATCTTGTTCTAGCGCACTTAAGGAAGGAAATGTTCCCAAGGGGAACATATCATAAGCTCAAGATGAAGAAGATTGGGCCATGCAAAGTCCTGAAGAAATTCGGGGAGAATGCATATGAGATTGAGTTGCCGAATGGCATCGGGATATCTCCGATTTTTAATATTTCGGATTTGTATCCATATAGGGCTGGAGAAGCAGACACTGGAACTGAGGAACCAGTGGTCCAGTGGCAGAAACAATTTTCAGTTGCACAGAAACCGCATATGGAGTGTATACTGGATAAAAGAGTAGGCAGGAAGACCAGGAGAAAGCAGTATTTTCAATACCTGGTGAAATGGAAGAATCACCCAGTGGAGGATGCCAACTGGGAGACTGAGGCAGTGATATAGAAGCATGGACCCACCATGCAGGAGCTCATGGACAGGAGCCCATGAAATCTTTTGAGCCGAGGAGTTTGATGCAGGAGCATCACTCACTCATCAAGCGAGCCAGCGCGTGGAGCAAAGAAAGACAGTTGGACATCGCCTACCAATTTTGAATTACTTTGGGATTGTTGCGCCGCTCTTTAATGAAGCCATTCATAAAGAAGCGCACTTGTATATTGTTAGATAGGAATTTATTGTAGATTTGATAGCTTTAGATCTCGAGAGGGAAAACGGAATATAGGCACCCTCCTTTGTATCATTGTATTATCATCATTGAGAGCAAGTAGAGTAGAGTAGNATGGTTTGTGTTGTTTCTCTGTGTTGATATTATACTCATGGTTGTTTTCTTTCTGTCATGCATTTGCTTTGATATGTTGTGTATATGATTTCATAGTTGAATTGGAATCTGTGAGAGAGAGGAGAATGAGTTTCAATTGTTTCTCTGTTTGAGCCAGGAGATTCCTGCATAGAGTGCAGTCGAATTCATTCACATAGAGTGCGTTGATGAGGCTCAATAGTTAAACTCTCATTCTCGCTCACCCAGAAGTCAAATTGGGTTACTAGAGCCGTGCAGGAGAAGTGCAGGCCGAGGTTGGAGTCTCAGTAGATAGTCTAAGAAAGGGAAGGGAGGGATCACTGTTGCCGGAAGTGCACAGAGTCCAGAAGACCTAATACTTAGAGAGTGATTGGACGTCGAGCACAAGGAGTGCGCCAACCTTCAGCTGAAGGAGTGGGAGAAACCAAGCTCAAGAGGGATAGTTCCGTTGTGGACACGGTGGGAACAGACCCAGGTGAGGATTCGAACTGAGATAAGCTTTGAAGCAGAGGAGATCTTCAAGGCAGGGAATCAAGAGCCATCGCATATCGGCATTCGGCGTTTGTCGAGGTGAGGCGCAGTCACATTGAAATCGTGAGTCGCGATTTCCTGAGTTATTCGGAGCCGTTGATCTCCACAGGATAGGTGGCGTGATATCCCGGGAGATCGAGGTTCGACGTTTGGGGTTTTCAACATCAAGAAAAACTTGCATCGTGGATTCGTGATCTGCGAAATCTCGACGGTGACGTGGCAGTGTGGGATCACGAGACTTAGTGGAGTATAGGTGGAGCGTACTGGAGTTCGAAGGAAGAAGGCCCAAGTCCACACGTGTGTCAGAGATCGGCACATCGGGTATAGGGGATTTCCAATTGAAGTTGTTGACATCGTGGATAGCGATTTCCCGATAGGGAAAACCCCGACGGAAGTGGAAAGCGTTGACCTGTTGACCCATCGGGGTTCGGGGTTTTGAATTGCACGAGAATCGTGTATGCGTGTTTCGCGATATCGCGAAACCCGATCCTCCATTAAGAAAAAGGGGAGATCGTCGAGGAGATAGTTGTGGGTAATGATAACTCCCGAGAGGAGTTGGAAGAACTTTTAACTCTTCGGGCCTGTGAGACGAAGAAGGTCCTGGTGAGAGCAGGTTGGACCATGAGGGTCAAGCGAAGCTGCACCATCTAGGAAGGGGGTCTGATTGATCACTGTGGGGCTTTGCAAAGCTTCCCAAATCTCTCGAAAGTTGGTGTCAGTATCATATTGATCTTTCCATGTGTCATAAGTAGCACAACGTACTTCTATAATGGAAATAACTAGAGTGGGAGGTTGACTTATCAAATCAACCATTTTATTAGAAGTGCCTTTCTTGTATTTGATGACTAAGTGAAATCGTTGAATGTAGCAGGCCCATTTAAGGTGCCTTTTCTCCGGAATATTCGATTGAGAGTTGGTGAAAATCAAAGGGTAGCGGTCGATATGCATAATGGTTTCTTTAACCAATAAATAATGCCTCCATTGTTTGATTGCTTGCACTCGACTATAAAATTCCTTGTCATAGGTACTATAATTTTTCTTTGCCTCGGATAGGGTTTCAGAGTGGTAAGCAATGGGGTGTCCTCCCTGTTTAAGTATGACACCAATAGCACATTGTGAGGTGTCGGACTTAATCTCAAAGGGTTGGGAGAGGTCTGGTAGATGTAAAACAAGGGATGAGTACAGGGATTATTTGAGCTAAGCAAAGTGAGTAGTTTATTCTTTGGTCCAGATTAATGTAGAATAATTATTTGAGAGTTGATGCAAAGCTCGAGCAAGATTTGAAAAAGAGTGAATGAACTTACGATATAAATTTATGCCACCCAAAAAGATTTTCAACTCCTTAGGTGAAGAAGGTAGAGGCCATTGTTTCAATGCTTGGATGGGAGTTGGATATGGTTAAATACCCTCTGAGATGACCACAAAGCTAAGATAGGGGTCTGAATTCTGACCAAAATATGATTTCTTCTCCTTGATTTGCAACTTGTGTCCTTGGATAATTTGGAGAACTTGTCGGACATGTTACATGTGAGTATCCCATGTCCGACTGAAGATGAGAATTTCATCTAAGTAGATGACCACAAATCGACCCAAATGTTCTCTAAATATGTCATTGATGAGCCTCATGAAAGTGGATGGGGTGCGGGTGAGACCGAAAGGCATGACTTTCCACTCAAAAAGACCAAATTTGGTCTTGAACAATGTTTTTCAAACATCATCTGGGTTCATTTGAAATTGATGGTAGCCGAGACTCAAATCCAATTCAGTAAACCACTTAGCTCCTTGGAGGGTGTCAAGTAGTTCCTCAATCCAGGGAAGGGGTAACGGTTTTTTATTGTGCCTTTGTTCAAGGCCTGGTAATCAGTGACAAGGAGCAATTATGAGGTATCTTGTTTAGGGATGACAAAGGCGGAAAAAGCACAAGGAGAATATTAAAGTTGGGTGTGGCCAGAGTTGATGAGGCCAGTCAGTTGTCTTTCCATTTCCTCTATTTCTGTTGGGGCCAACTAGTAAGTAGGGGCGTTAGGTAAGGCACATTCGGGGATGAGATGAATGGAATGGTCAGTGTGGCGGGAGGGGGGAAGTCACTCTTAATTTTGTAATTTTGTACTGATAGGATTTGGCTAGATAGATAGCATTTATTTGGGTTTGGTATGGGATACTGAGTAGCAAATATGCACAATCCAAGGGGGAGACATCACAAAGGATAGTATCTTTGAATTGGCCTATGGAGAAATTGACTAGACAACGCTTGGAAACTAGGAGGTGAGGGCCGTCCTTTTGGACCCATCCAAGATGATAGGGTTGCAGATGTGGAGTGGTGAAAATATTAAGATGGTTCACAAGGGTTTAAGACACTGAATTTTTTTGGCTTCCATTGTCCATAATCAATAAAGCCAAGACGTTTTTGATTTGGAAGTTATGGGTGAAGAGGGGTTGGGTGGATGCGTTTGAATCTTCCTTGGTCATTAGAATCAATGAGGGATCTACTTCTATGGGATTGTACACAGGAATTTCTTCGCTATCTTCTAATTGGGAAGGTGCAATGAGCTCAGTGAGTAGAGTTTTGTTGGCTTTTAGATTTTGGAGGATTTGACAATCTGATGAATTGTGTGAAGTAGTTTTGTGGAATGAACACCAAGATGTCGTTGTATTTATATTGGGTGTGGGACTTTGAGTCTGACAAGGTGGAAAGAGGGTTGAGGGATGGGAGTTGGATGGTTGAGAGGAAGGGGGGCTGGTGTAAGGGTGGGACTAAGGAATAAGACCTCTAGGAGCGACTTTCCTTTCTATAGCCAAAGATATCTGAAATGTTTTATCTAAAGTTGGATTTTCAAACAGCTCTACTTCTCGACAGAATTGAATTAATAAACCAACCATAAATTTTAATATGAGTACCTCTTTCGGATCTAAAACCTGAAGTAAGAGGCACATATTGCATAAGAAGTCTATGTAGCCTTTCACTCCTTGTGAAGGGAGTTGTTGAAGTTGGTTCCATTTGATCGATAAGGATTGTACATACCCAGGTGGGTATAAGCGATTTCTCAAAGCTTCGTAAAGTTGAGCGTAGGTTTTGATGGGTTGCAAAATAGAGGATTTTGGAACATCCCCAATCTTTATCACAATTGTGGTCTCCTCTTTCTCTGTATCCCACAAAGTTTGTGCCAGTCCTTCTAATTGCAAGGCGGAAATCTGCACTTTTCTTTCCTCGGTAAGGCCTGGAAATGTATTGAAATAGGTGGATAGGCTACAGATCCAAGAATCCACCATTTCACCATTCGTTTTCCTAGAAAACTTGCGTATTTGGATTTGAGTGTCCAACCAGAATGGATCTAGATTGTTTTGTTGTTGCATTCTGAGCAACTCATTGAGGATGGAGGCAAGATCTTGGATGGGATTTGATGTGTTGGAATCTGAGTCGATTGCCAAAGGATATTTATGTGGAGTCATTGTGAGTTCGGTTGAAGAGAAAAGGCACCCCTAGGTTGCAATGATGAAGAGAGGAGACTCTATTTTGGGAACAAAGGACTCAAAACCCTGAGGCAACAGAGTTTGAACTGGTCTAGAGGGAAAGATATGTATTGTTTTAGATATGTGGAGCTCCTCTCTCTAGAAATGGATGTGTGGGCGCCCTTGGGGCTTATGATATCTGTGTATCTTCTTGAATAAAATGGAAACCCTGGAATGGGAAAACTCTGGATTATTTCATGAAAACCCTAAAAAGAAATTGACTCAATCTTGAAGATCGAAATATTTTCGATGGATATTGAGGCTCTGATACCAATTGATCTTCCTAAGAAGGTGATCTAGAGGAGAACATGACCATGCAAGCCATAACTCAAATTCTAACCAAAACATCTCCTCAAGGGCGCAAATCTGAACAGGGATGCACCATTAGTTTCGGTGACCAAGCAAATGGGGATCCAGACCGGGGTGATCCGAGAATGGCCAAGAGGTTTTGGTGATCTCAGAGTGACCTCTGGGGATTAGTGGCAGAATCCCAATGAGGCCATGGAAGAGGGCACACTCACTTCATTCCCACAAAGAAGAAACCAGGAAGGGCATAAACTCTAGTTGGTACACCCTCCCTTATGCCTTAGAAAACTCGAAGGAAATGATTTACTCCTTGAGAGAGTGGCTAGATAATGAGATAATCTTTCTCTCAGAGGTGGAAGCATGGAAAACAGAGTCACCACGAGGCAACCATGAAGGAAGGTGCACTAGTTAATCTTCAGAAAACCCTAAAAATGAAATTGTCGTGAATGTAAAATGCAAACTCAGAAAAGAAAACAACCAAGACACATAGCTTCAGAAGAAAAGTTAAGAATGTTTTATTTTATTCTCGGTTCACCTTATATACCAAGGGAACCATTTATTTTACATATGTTTAATTCATCATCAAAAGGTGAAGAAGTGTTGCACCTAGGTGACTGACTTGTGTGCCCTAGGTGGGCGTTCCCGTAGGTAGTCTCCTTGGTCCATTTAGTTTTATAACGTGTTTGAGTTTTAGTTTTGAAATTCCTACCTTGTTCTTTACTTTAATAAATTTTATAACATTGTTAAAATCATCATCAAATTTATCAAATATACTTTTTACTTTTTTTTAACCCATAAAGCATTTATGAGATTTTAACAAAAAAATTAATAAAAATTTATAGCCATAACAATATTTATAAATTCCTATATTTTCTTTTATTCAACCTAACCTTATATTTGACATTATAGAATATATTATTTTGTTTCCTCTTCTTTTAAAGATGGATTGGTTTTCCATAATAAGTATATATATCATTTTGATTTCTCAACCCGGATGGGAAATTATGCCGTAGACCCCCCCCGCAACCCAGGGTTTTATATAGGAAAAAACGCATCTCAGAACGTTGCCCTGCAGCGGGGCGTGGAGGGGATTAATATTTCTAGTTGCTTGCTGTTCAGTCCTAGGCTCAACCATCGATAGGTACTTTGTAAGTGCAGTCAGTAACTTACCAGAGAGTCGGAAGATATTCATGGATCAACTGCCGTAACTACTAACCTGATGAACCTAACCTTATATTTGACATTATAGAATATATTCTTTTGTTTCCTCTTCTTTTAAAGATGGATTGGTTTTCCATAATAAGTATATATATCATTTTGAGAGTATTCAGGAAATTGTATTTACTCTAGGGGTGTGTCACATGTAAAATTAATAATGATATTTAGATTTCACTTTAATCTATTAAATTAAATTAAAGCTCAAATTAAATTAAAGTAAGGAGCTTTTTATTTATAGGAAAATAGATTTATCTCATTATTGTACGTACCTCGAGTAGATATATAGGTATATAGCCATTGGTTCCATGTCCAGCAAACTTGAGTTTAAGTTTATTTTTTAAAATATTTAAGTTATTTTAATATTTAACAAAATTTATATATTAAATTTGATATTTTTTTTTTAAATGAAAATTTAAAAGCTGTTATTTTATTTATTTTAAATGATGAAACTTGTTGATTTGACTAATTTCCAGTAAAAAGTAACTTTTTAGAAATATAAAACATTAAAAAAAAACGGAGCTTATCAAGGTTGTAACAAATTCTACCATTAACGATTTTGGAGATTTTTCACCTTCTTCCAAGCTCAATCAGCTTCTTCCCTTAGCTTAATTCTATTTATTTCTATCCTTGTTTAGGTAAACTAATATTTCTTTCTTCTAATTATAGTTTTAATCCAATTTATTTAATATTTTTTTTTTCTAATTATATTTTAACTCAATATATTTGATGATGATGATAATGATTAACGTTCACTAAGACCTAATTGGTCTATCGGACCTTAAGAGGGTAAGTGATTACTTGTGATTCTTTAGAATTTTTGTTTCTGTGCTCAAAAAGCATTAAGAGAAGCTTTCCAAGATCACCATACTTTTGTTGAGTTAAGAGGTTAGGAAGGTTGTTAGTGTGATCAATATTTTGAAAATGAGATCTAATATGGGTATAGGTTAGAGAATCTAAGAGAAGGTGTTTTTCATCTTCAACCTTCTTAGTGTCACAAAGGTGACACACGCTTTCATCCCATGGTGTTTTACGAATTGACCAACACCCAATTTCACTACGGAGCTCGTGAGAATTTGTTCTTATCTTAGAAATGTTTATTTATTTCTTTAACTTGGAAAAACATATAGATAATTTTGATCTTCTAGATTAGGGTTGATTACATCTTTATAATACCTTAATTTTATTTTTTCCTCTAACTCTTTATCACACCACATTTTTTCCTTGAATTTTGATTTAACATTTTTTTTAATAGTATCTTTATTCTGCAAAATAGTTTCTTCCATGATTCCCCAATAGTTTAGCCAAGACCGGGCGTCTTTATGCCATCCTCTCTTGAGTCGATGGTGGTTATGACTGATTTTGAAGCAATTTTAGGTAGCCTCTTGTCTTCCATGTTGTTTATCTTGTTCTTATACATTAGGTATCTAGTCATAGCCATGCTCTCAATGGGGGAGAGGCTTGTTTCTATGAGGAGGATGGGATAGGACGTATTTTCTTTAATTTTTAGATTATAGGTTATAAAATTCTTTTGTATTTGCTTTATCTTTCTCCAGGATTCACGAGAGATACTACAACCCCAAACTTCACATCCATAAATAATAGAAGGTGTAACAAGAGCCTCAAAGAGGAGTTTATTCTTATCTCAACTCCAAATATCAACTGATTTACAATTGTTTTCAAGCCCATAATAAGCTTTCCATCCCCCAATAATACTTTTCTCAATGATACAATTCCAATTGAGCTTGTGGTAAATATCAGTTCCAAGATATTTGTATGGATTCTCTTCCTCCAATTTGTTGTTTCCATATATAAAGGTATAATAAGGGATCTTATTGGATTTAATAATCATGACCTTAGTCTTATGATTATTAATAGTCATACTCATATTGGAGAAAAACTCCTTGAGGATTCTTAGTTGGTTTTCAAGGTCATGGGTACTCCTTTCCATAATAATGATATCATTAGAATAAAGAAGAAGATTTATGACTATACCAGTGAGAGTAGGGTCGACACAACCTGCTTTTTCCAAGCATTCTTCTAACTTATCAATGAATATGTCAATAATGGTAGGGGACAAGGGACAACCTTGCCTGACTCCGATATTGCAGTTAATCTCTTTTGACCAACCCTCAATGCTTTTAAACTAAGAAATAACGTTCTCATACATCCTTATTGCAACATCGTTCAACTCGAGAGGCACTTTTATCTCTTCAAACCTATTCCAAAGGTTTTTCCTAGGAACCATGTCAAAAGCTTTTCTAAATTCAACAAAACAACAAAAAAGATTGGTTTTAGTATTGCAGAACTCCTCTGCAATGATCCTAAAGGTAACAAGATGGTCCACAGTTGAATGATATCTCCTAAGCTTGGTTTGGAATTCAACTCTTTTACTCTGACTTTCTAGCCAAATGCTAATCTTCTTTTCTAAAATAATTCCATAAAGCTTGGCTAAAATCGGGCTAATCATAATGGTCCTATAATTAGAGGTAATGTTTTTATCCCCATTTTTAAAAATAGGAACAATGAGGCTTTGAGTCCAGGGTTTAGGGAAGCCCTGCTTGAATGCTAAATTGAAGAACTTGTGTATGTGAGGGATAAGGATTGGCCCTCCGACTTTAAAATTTTTAGCTTCGTAGCCTTCAATGTCCTTAGCTTTCCCATTTGTGAGTCTCTTAACCCTGAACTCTATGTCATCTAAATAAAAAACTTCTTACTTTGTAGGTACAATAGGAATGGTGTCCATGGCATTAGAGAACTCATAAAGACTTTTAAGGTAGGAATTTCATTCCGTTAAGGGAATCCTATTATTTTCTTTAGTATTGCATTTTAGAATTTGGCTCCAGAACTTCTTAGGATCCAACTTGTATAGTTATGAAAGTTTTTCTTTCCTTTTATTGATATAATATATTTTTTTCCTTTTAATTAGGTATTTGTACGTATTGATCTTATCAAGTTTTAAGAGCTCATTAGAAGCTTCCCTAATGGATTTCCTAGAAATTTTACATTATTTATCATACCAAGGGTTGGTTGTTCTATTATTATTTTCATGGGACACCTTGAAAGAGAACTTGTTA
>SNQJ01S0028209.1:59002-71755 GCA_010110895.2 Picea sitchensis | reverse complement strand
GAGTCTGTACACATTCTCCAGCCTCCATCCTTCTTCGGACTCAGTACTGTTGGAACAACACATGGACTCAGGCTCTCCCTGACCAATCCTTTGTCCAACAAATCCTGGACCTGATTCTTGACCTCCTCATTTTCCTATGGCATCAACCTGTACTCTGCCTTGTTCGGTAAACTAGATCCTGGTATGAGGTCTATGTGGTGACTTACACTTCTCATCGGTGGCAATGAATGAGGTAATTCTTCCATGATGATATCAGCAAATTCTTCCAGCAGTTCCTAAATTTCATCTGGCAGATCGTCCACTCTTGTGCTGGTCAGAACAATTCTCGGCTTTCTGACCACAAAGAATTGTGGATCTTATTTCTTCTCCATCTCTGTGAGAAGCTCCTTCCCACTCATGAGAAGTATCGTGCTGTTTACTTCCGTTTTTACTTCTTTATCTCTTATCGGAAGCAACCTATGTGTCCTCCCATATTTCTCTAAGGTATATGTGTTCATTCTGCCATCATGAACTACATTTTTATCATACTGCCATGGTCTATCCAACAATAAATGACATACATCCATGGGAATAACATCACACAAGATTTTATCATTATACCCTCCTGTTTTGAATTCGACTAAACACTGTTTAGTAACACTCACCTGATGTCCTTTTTGTAGCCATGATACTTTGTATGGACTCGGGTGATCAGTTGTATCCAGCTCCAACTTTTCCACCATCTTGGTCGAAATGAGATTATCGGTACTTCCACTATCCACAATGACCTTGCATTTCCTGTCCTTCGTTGTGCAAGCTGTCCTGAATAGTCTAGTCCTTTGGACTGAACTTTCCACCTCTTTCTCAGGTGTCAAAAGGACTTTATGTATTCCAAGCGATCTCCCATTGTCTGCATCTTCGTTCTTAGCATCACGCCTCTGCGCTTCAGTGATCTGAGCTTCTCCTGCATCCTTCTTTTTCTCTGGACACTCGAATGACTTGTGCCCATTCTTCCCACACGTAAAACATGTGATTACTCCTCCTCTTCCTCTACCTCGACCTCTAGTACGAGGAAGTGTGTTTGCATCAACATAATCTCCTCGCTGATCATTTTGCGGTCCTCTCTGTTCGACATGTGGCCCTTGCTGTGAGGTCTCACCTCTTTCAATCTTACCCTGAGGTTTCTTCCATTCCTCTTTGGGCTTCTAAGTTCTTTCCTGGGCAACCGCTTTGCCTCTTGGATGGCTTATGCCTCGCCCTCGCTGACCTTTCTTTCGGCTCAGCTTCTCCTCGGCTTTTAGAGCCATCTGGTAAGCATCCTCCACCGTCCTGATGGTTACCATGCTCAATTTATCCTGAATGTCATACCTCAGACCATTCAGGTATCTCGCCACCTTCTCATCATCGCTCTCCCGATGACCTGCCCTGATATTGAGTTTATAAAATTCCTCGGTGTACTCCTTCACCATCATCATCTTTTTCCTCAGGTTCTGCATTCACCTAAACAGTGTGATCTGATAATCCCTTGGGATAAATTTTGCTTTCATCTTAGAAATCATTCGGTCCTAGCTTTTAATTTTTTGCTTACCTTTGGAACGTCTGTCTTCCTATAGATTGTCCCACCACAATGCTGCATGTCCCTTCAACCAGGTGATAGCATGTATGACTTTCTTTTCCTCTTTGATCTCCTCATAATCTAAGTAGTTGTCAAGAGCTCGGATCTAGTCCAATAGCTCTTCTGCATCCAGGCTCACCTCGTAGACTGGAATATCCATTTTCTCCTTCACACCCATTCTGGCGATGGCTTTGATCAACCACTCGGTTGATGCATCCTCTGCTACGATTTCTTCTGCATGTCCAGCCTCCTCTTCAACCTCAGAATCACTAAGATCCCCTGCACCAACTCTGCCTCTTTGCGCTGTCTCCATCTCCTCGAGTCTTGCTCAGAGATCTCTCATTTTCCTTTCCATCTCTGGATTTCTTTTCGGCCTACCTCTTCTTCGCACCTCCCTATCTTTGGGATCAGGTGACTGCCTTTCCCTTCTGGGTGGCATGGTGTATTTACTCCTTCTCCTTCTTCACTATAGAAAGCAAAGAACTATTCCCGCTCTGATACCACTCTGACAAAACCTTCCCCACTCCTCGGAGAACGATCGCTCTCACTAGGACCTTCTCTAATCTTTGGCCCGAAGAGCGTCTCTGCTCCTCTAATTCCCCATTGGGAATTCTTCACCCACAGCACTCTCCAATGATCTCCCTTAATAGTTGGAAAATCGAAATCCGTGATATCGTGAATTCTATGCTCGCGTGCCTTATGCCTCATGAGTCCCAGAACCCCGATATGGGTCAATCATTGACTTTCTCCTCTTCTACTATCGGAGTTTTCCCTATCGGGATATCGCTACCTGCGATGTCGACATTCTGAATTTCCAAACTCCGAGCATCGACGTGCCGACCCTCCGATACAATGCCACCTGTACTCCGCTAGCTCCCGGGGTCCCACACTGCCACGTCACCATCGGGATATCGCAGATCATGAATCTGACATGCAAGTGTTCTCTCTCGTCGAGAACCCTGATTCTCCAAACGCCGATTAGATGGGATTCCTTGACACGTGTCCCCATGATCAACGGTTGTGATCCTATCGAGATATCACGGATCGAGATATCGCGGATCGCGGTATCGCCACTCTCGTTCCAACAACTTGGTGCTTCAACCCGTGATATGTTGATATGCGATGGCACGTGCAAATCTAATGGTCCCTATGAACCCAGATCGACGACACTACTTCCTCTTGAGCTTCAAACTTCTAAATGCTCACGCTGTAATCTCCACGCAGCTTTGCAGGAACTGACGGTCCTCGGGTTCTCATGGAATCTCTCCAGGGGATTTCAACCGTCCATCTTTCCTTTGCTGTCTTCTGCGAATGAATGAAACGCTCCCTCTGTGAGAACTTTTTCGACTATCCGCCAACCTGTGGAGTTTCTCTCGGGCTTTCCACAACACCCCTGCAATTCTTCTTCATTGAACGTAGGCCTATTCCTCATGAGCTTGTCCTCGCTTCACCAGTCTTTATGAGGACTTGTTGCACGCACTCCTTGCGGTAGATCTTCCAACGCGACTAAGTGTTGAAGCTTCGACTCTGCACACAAACTTGCAGCAACAGTCCCATTCCCGTTCGCTCAGAATCGCAACTCTGAGTCTTCGTCCAGCCTGGGCACGCCTTGCATGGATCTGGTGCCAAATCTGCACTTCTGGGATGAACGGAGACAAAAGATTTCTCTAATTGAACCCTGCAGTCACACACTCCTTGTGGACAAATTCAACTGCACTCCTTGCAGGAATTCTCTGGCTCACTTAGAGAAACAATTGAAACTCATTCACTCATTCTCTCAGATTTCAGATCAACCATGAAATAACATACACAGCATATAAAATCCAGCGTAAACCAGAAGTGAACATCCATGATTATAATATCCACAATACACAGAGAATAACACAACCATGGAATTGAATCAAGATTTTCTATTAATTCAATATCTGTACATGGTGGTTCTTCACAATATCTTTGTTTCTCTCCTCTCCTTGCTCCTGTTCTAGCTAATGTTACAATGTACAAAGGAGGGTGTCTATATTTCGTTTCCCTCTCGAACTCTTAAATTGTCTAGTCTAGACTTAAACATCTATCTTCCTGCATTAAATCTATTAAATGCCTCATCTATCAAAGGATGAGAGCTATCCGCTCAAGGTCCATTACAATATACAAAGTGCGCTTCATTAACTCTACACATTAATGGTTGGCACGATAATATCAAGGGTTCAAAATTTGTGTTGGTGCTATCCAGCTGTCTTCTACTCTCGCACTGGCTTGCTTGATGCGGGTGATGCTCCTGCATCATTGATGATGCAGGATGACGATAGCTTGCCGACCAGACTCACATATGGAGTAAAGGAGCCACACACAGTTTCCAAAGAGGTTGAGGGAGAGGTGTGGACATCAACCCTTCCATAGCCTACTAGCACTCTCACCATGGCTCGAAATGTGGGTTAACGATTACCTAGTTCGAGAGGATCCATGATGTCGTGAGGGAAGACTGTGACAATCGCTCACGATCATTCTAGGGGGAGCGCAGTAAGGCGGGGAGCCTTATTCCTTAGAGCCCTTAGTATCCCACAAGTTCACCTGTCAGAGTGTTGACTCTAGGGGTTATAGATGTCTACCAATCAGTCAAGTTGGCGAGTGGAACCTTTGGAGCATGTGGTGCATCCTAAAGGGCACGTCGCGTAAAAGAAACACAAGAAGCGAGTGGCACCCTTGGAGCATGTGGTGCATCCCGAAGGGTACGTTGCGCAAAACAAACGAACGAGGCAAGTGGCACCCTTGTATCATGTAGTGCGTCCTGAAGGGCACATCGCACTTATGATGAGGAAGAAATAAACCTAGATGACCCTAAGACATTAACACCTTAAGAAACCCTTAAAACAACTTCCCTAACAAAGTGTCACCAGTTCAGAATCTAAGTCATAAGTCTAAAATTCTCTAGGGTAAAAATTTAGTCTAACCTTAAGAAAGGACCCTAAGAATAAAAATAAAATTTTAACCAAAAACCCATTTCCGTAATAGTTGGGTCTTCATAAAATTCTTGGGGTAAATGAAGAGAGTAAGGATTTAATTAAACTAAGGGATTTAAAAATTTGCAAAGATGAAATTAATTCCTAACTTGTGAAAGAACAAAAGATATTAAATAAATAATAAATGAAAAGATTAATTAGCGCATTTACCTTTTTGGTTTTAAAAAGGAAGGGAATAATAAAAATAGGGAAACTATGTAATAAACGAAACATAGTAAAGGAAAGAAGGGGACATATGGTAAAACGCAAAGTCACCATAGTAAGGAATCTACAATTAAGAACTTCCTAAAATGAACTAAATTTAGGAACTTCATTTTAGGGAAATTTACTAAAAGCATGTAAGGGGATCTAGGAACACCTAGGAGTAAATTTAGGAGCGATTCTAGGTGGGTGAGGGAAATGAGGAATTTAATAAATTAAAGAAAATAATTACTTGAGGAAAGAGGGGGATGGACGACACTTGTGCGATGGAGAATATTCATAATATTTTATTGAAACTTAATCAAAAATGTGATTTAGGAAAGCTGGTGGGTCTCAAAAACTCTATAAAAGAAAAGGAAGAGGAGGAGGAAAAGGGGATCGGTTGTTAGCGTAACATTACGCTGCCAGTTTGAGACTTGACTAATTGTTTGTGAAAAGTTGGGATTTTCCCAGCTTGGATTGGAGTGGTAGCTCGGCCTTGCGAGGCGAGCTTGGAAGCTAGACTTACCTTCTGGATTTTGTNGTGTGGCCCCTTTGCGGCTCGGGCGGCTAAGGGGGAAGTAGAGTACCCCTAGCGATTGGCTGGGAGGTACCGGTGTAGTCTCTATGGTCAACGAGCCGGAGAGGCGTGGAGCAGGAGCGACATGGAGCGCAGGATCATCATTCGAGGTAGGTGAAGAGGCAAAGGTATGGTCGTTATTTTGGTAGAATAGAAAGCACTAGGATTGATGTAGATCTGTCTATTTATTGAAAAAGTGTACTGGTGTTACAATTTTATATAATAGTTTGCTGCATCTGTCTTTTTCCTTGACGATTTGCATAGAATAAATTTTTACAATGCTTGTGGAACCTCCTGATAGTATCCAACGATTGCTGAGTGATCATTTTTATAATTAACTGTGTAATTAACCCTTACAGACAAACTTGTTCCTATCGGATTCATCCACTGATAATGGTCATTAATCTCTGTGTTTGTGTTAAAATATTTCTCTACGTTCTGTTTTATTTTTCTGGAAATCCTTGTGTTATAACTTGCTGGAGGTTACCCCGCAGATTCACGTGCTTGAACTCTGCATTTTCTTCTGCGTTTTGTTGTTCCCCTCAGCGTGGAGATTGCCCAAGACTTCTTTGTGATTTGGTATTTCTTGATCTCTGCATTTTGTTTTAATTATTTTGTGGATTGAATTAGTTTAGGGTCTGTAAACTGCCCTTTTTCTTAATTCATTTAAGCACGGCGGGGATGTGTTCCTTGGGTTGGCGACAGAAACCTCAGCAACTGGATTCAGTGATCGGGATTCGATTGGGGACTGTGTAGAGTCGACTTATTATTTTCATCTGGAGTATTTTACATTATGTGGGCGTTCTAATCTTTGTGAGGGCGAATTGTTTCTATAGGGCTCATTCATCCTCTGTGGGCGAATTCATTCCCATGGGCGTTTTTCCTTTCCCTGTGGGGGTTATTAATTAGTGCTGGCATTTTGTATATCACCGTGAGCAATTCATTTTTTTTATCCCTCATTTTTGTTGTTGCTGTAATTTTCGTTGAGTGTATTGTGTTTCTACTCTTATAAAATCGTCATGGCGATTCCCATGAGGATTCCTGCATTTTTTTTTGGGGTCTGCGTTCTAGGATAACCATTCTTGCGTTGAATTTCAGGTTCTGTATCCACAGAGATGGTGTGTTGTTATTACCTCTTTTCCTTATAACCTCTGCGCCTTATTACCTCTCGCCTTAATTGCCTACGTTTTGTCTTTAATGAATGGGGGTTGGTAATGAATGACAACCAAGAGTCTTTTTCTTGTATAATTGTTTATTCATAGTCATCCGGTTATAGTTTTGAGTGGTTCAGCCTTAAGTCAAGTGAAGACTAAATAAAATTACGGTTCAATGGCAGTGGAATGGAAGGAAATCTTTAACGCCAGTTTTGGAGTGGTCGTAATTTAGAAATTGGCTTTTTCCCTGCAACAATAGTAATTACATATATGAATCCTAAGCTTGACACCCGTACCCCCGTGCGTTGTTGTTGGACAGAGTTTTAAATACACCTGTGCGTTTGATGTTGGACAGAGTTTTAATTTCACCTGTGCGTTGGCTGTTTGGACAGAATCTTAACTACACCTGTGTGCATATTTAAATAGGTTTTTATTTCTCTTAATAATGGATTTCTGAGCTCTCACTTCAATGCGCTCAGGACGCAAGTTTGTTTAAATATTTTGCTGAGCAACCTCAATAACTCTAATCTTCCGGTGAAAGTTCCATATCGTTGAAAGGGTGTTTGTTTTAACAAATATTAGTTTCCTGGTTGAAAATCATCACGCACTAACCTTTAATGTGAGCGAGTGTAACGAATGTAATTCTGAATTTCTGGAATTAATGACACACCAGTCAGGGTTATAATTGCAAGGTAATGTACGACTTTAGTTTTCCCATTGTTAGGTTATTGCAAGGGATGCCCTTCTTCTTAACAGCCGAGTATTCTTTTAGAATTTTAGAAGGCGGCTAGACTTCTTTATATATATATATATATAAAAGTGGAATTCTTGATAAAAAGAAATCTCGTTTACTCCTCTAGTGGAACGAGAATCTTCTTGACCAGCTAGCCTCCTTTTGTTTATAAAACTTTATGTTAGATGATTTGAGTTATTTTATTCTAGTAGAGAAATGCAAGGTTCGTACTAGATAGCATAGAATGAATTTTTTAAATGTTATTTTACTGCATTGTTATGGCCATATGATTTAAAGTTATTATTATCTTATGGTACTGATATGGAAATTTATAGTAAAGGATAACACAAATGGGATAGGATTGTGTGACTGTACTACCACTATATTATATGGTCTTGCAATGTGTAAATGTAGAATGTCATGGCATAATAGAATAAGAATATAATGTTAGTGTTAGTGACATGATTTTTAATTTCATTGTTAATTCAAATGCAAAGCCTTGGCATTTTAAGGATAAGGGACATTGTTATTCAGTGTAATGCTATTGAAATTTTACTGTTATTGATGACACATAAGATGTAAGGTCCTTGAACCAAGTACCTTGAATTACTAAAGATTTTGTAATTGGGGGATTTGCAATTACTTAAATTTACATTCTTATATGGTTGGACTGTGTATCTCGTCTACTAATGGAGTTCAAATGGAGTATTGGGCCAGTATTAAATGTCTTTTGAGTCGTAGGAAATACCTTATCTTAACATTGATTGGTCGTTGTCGGAGTCCTTCGGACTTGCGCATCTGTAGAGTTAGTGGTTGTCTTTAGTTGTTGTGGTACTTGGATGAGATCATTCTATTTCTTGGTCTGCTTATGTCGGGCGGGATGTAGACACCTCCCTGTAGCCTTAGTATATAAGTCTGTGTGTGTGATTATTTTCTGTGTAAGAATCCAATGTCGTATCAAGAGTCTCGGGCCCTTTAAAGGTAGGGTTTCAACTCTTGCGACACGCCTGACGGAGATTACTAGTTTCTGCCTGAGAAGTTGTCCAGGAGACTATCTGACCTTCTCTCTCTCCGGAGTAGAGAACTAAGATTAAATGCCCTGCTTTCCTGTGCAGAAATAGTAAAATCTACTACTATGGATTCTTCCTTTTTTCTTCGTATCGTGCATAACCCTGTATGTCGTTAAACGTTTGTGGTTACATGTTGTGAGCCTTAGGTCTATGGTCGTTAATGCTTGCAGTTACTTGTTGTGTGCTTTCTGTCTTCTTGTTGTGATCCTCGTGGTTGCATCCTGTTAGTCTTCGGGTGGCGACGTAGAGTCAAGTGTGTTTGGTTCCTTTCTCACGCGCGCACACACCTTAAACAAAAAAAAATAAAAAAATGCACCTGTTAAAGAGTTGTGGTCGTAATGAGGAGGTTCTTTACATATGGTATCAGAGCCGGTTCGACCTGCGACTTGGGATTCTCTACGGCTTTCGTTGACATGATTAGATTTGATTATACTTTTACTAATCGAGTTAATTGTGTGCGTGTAGGTAATCATGGTTAGAGGACACCGTGGAGGCAGGCGGCGAAGTGCTAGGGGAGGAGGCGTGATGCCTCCAGTAGCATCCACACCTAAGGGGTCTAACCGGCAGGGAGGCGAGCAGGTTCTTGGATAGGAGTACATAGCAGTTGGCGATGTTGTCGAGATGATGAGATCTTTTCAGGGCATGTCTGAGGCACTGATCAGCCGATTGGACAAAGACGAGGCCAGGGCATCGACACCGGCTGAGGTTCCGCCATGCGCACCGGCCGTTATAGGTAGCATTCACCGTGAACTCGAGAAGGTAAAATTTCCCGAGTTCTTTGGTGCCCCGGATGGCACCGCCGTCGAGGTATGGTTAGAGAATATGGTGATGTGCTTCGCACATCGCGATTATACCTCCAACATGAAGGTACGCATGGCGGTCTTTAAACTGAAGGGGAGTGCTCTTCTATGGTGTGGTGGAAGACACTCCTGCCGCAGCTGAACATGGCTGTTGAAAATGTGTCATGGGAACTGTTCGAGGAATGGTTCCGAGAGAGGTACCTTTCAGAGGAATTCATTGAGCGTCAGCTCAATTAGTTCAACGCATTACAATAGGGAGGTCGTACGGTGCCCAAGTACGAGGCACGTTTCATAGAGATGCTCCAGTATGCTCTCCACCTTAACACAGAAAAACTCAAGGTCAATCGGTTCATGTTTGGACTTAACGGTAGCTTGCATGCAAAGGTTAGGATTTTGATGCCTCAAACCTTGCACGATGTCGTCCAGAAGGCCCTCATAGTAGAGGAGGAGCTTATCAATGCGGGTCAGACGAGGACTCCAGCGAGACCCGTAGGGCAGGGTTCATCTGGTACACCACAACATCAGACACTAGTGAGACATACGTCAGGATATCGTGGCATCTAGAGAGGATCCACTTTCACTACACCCCGACAAGCGTCGCCTCAGAAGCAGGAACCTTATCGGGGACCACAGCATCAGCAGCAAAGTTGCTCGCAGCAGTAGCAATTTAGGGTTTTTCAACAGAACAGACCTGGGTTCTAGGCCGGTGGGTTGTCATCTTCTTCTTCAGGTACCAGGACTACTGGGCTGAAGAAGGGGCGTTGGACATGTGGGGAGCCACACTACCAGCGCGACTATCCTATGGAGAGGACTAGAGTGTCCGGATTAGCCAGACCCACTACAGTGGGAGATATGGGCAAGGACCATTGGATTCACGCAACGATGAATAATCGCCAGGTAGAGCACCAGTCGACTATGCTCGAGACGAAAGGTACTATCCCTGACCATACCCTTAGTATTTTGATAAACCCAGGTGCTACTAAGAGTTTCATTTCTAGTGCAGTGCTAAAAAGGATTAAGGTGAAGGCAGTCGAACAGGATGAGTTTAGCTTCATAGAGATGGCTTCAGGAGCCAAACAAAAGGTTGGAGGAAAGATTACGGGCTGCGCCCTTAACCTGGGAGAGTTTGTCACGAGGGTCAACTTGTATGTCATGATCTTAGGATCTTATGCCATCGTGATTGGTATGGATTGGTTGGAATCGCATGAGGCAATACTCAACTGTAATACGAAACGGTTGAGCTTGGTTGATGACGAAGGACAGATATGTGTGATTGTAGGACATAACTAGGGAGTTTCCCTAAGGTTTGTCTCTTCCTTACAATTACGAAAGAGTATCCGCAAGGGGTGAAAGCTTTATGCGATCCTTGCGCTAAACGAAAAGGGAGTGGCGGAAGGTCTAGAACACTTTCTGGTGGTGAAGGAGTTTGTGGATGTGTTTCCAGAGGAGTTACCTGGGATGCTACCGGAAAGGGAATTGGAGTTTACCATAGACCTGAAACCGGGGACCGAACCGATAGCAAGAATGCCTTATCAGATGTCGACCCCGGAGTTGCAAGAGTTGAAAATGCAACTAAAGCAGTTGTTGGACCTGGGACTGATACGCCCTGGTGTGTCATCGTGGGGTGCACCAGTTATTTTCATACGAAAGAAGGATGGATCATGGATGCTTTTCATTGAATACCATCAACTGAACAAGACTACGATCAAGAATCAGTATCTCTTACCAAGAATTGATGATCTATTCGATCAAATGAAGGGTGCGATAGTTTTCTCCAAGATTGATTTGCGATCAGGGTATCACCAGTCGCAGATCAAGGAGGATGACGTCCCTAAGACCGCCTTTAAGACGAGATTTAGACATTACGAGTTTACTATTTTACCTTTTGGACTAACAAACGCCCCAGGGGTATTCATGAGTTTGATGAATGGGGTGTTCCACGAGTACTTGGACAAGTTCATCCAAGTATTCATTGACGATATTTTGATCTACTCTCGGACAACAAAGGAGCATGACGAGCACTTGCACTTGATACTACAATGTTTACGAGAACACAAATTGTATGGGAAGTTGTCCAAATGCTCTTTTTATCAATCAAGGATTCACTACTTAGGGCATGTCATCTCTGGCGAAGGTATCATCATGGATCCAGCCAAGGTTGAGGCTATTATGGAATGGCCTGCACCGACGAATGTTATAGAAGTGCGTAGTTTTATGGGTTTAGCAGAATACTATCGACGGTTTGTCGAGGGATTTTCGAAGATAGCAAATCCAATCATGGAATTGCAGAAGAAAAAAAAGAAGTTTGTTTGGACCGAGAAATGCGCAGAATCATTTCGAAGGTTGAAAGAGTTGTTGACCACAACGCCGATACTAAAGGTCCCTGACATGGACGCATACTTCTTGGTATGCACTGATGCATCCAAGGAAGGTTTAGGCGGAGTCTTGATGCAAGACGGATGAGTGATTGCTTACATTTTGAGGAAACTGAGAAGGCATGAGGAGAACTACGCGATGCATGATTTGGAGTTATTAGCCATCGTGTATGCCTTGAAGGTTTGGAGACACTACCTTGTTGGACAAAAATTTGACTTAAAGACTGATCATTGTGGGCCGCAACACATTTTCACGCAAAGCGACCTGAACGCGCGAGAACGATGTTGGTCGAAATTGCTTAGCAAGTACGGCTTCGAGATTACTTACATAAAGGGAACAGTGAACCGAGTGGTTGATGCTTTGAGTCGGAGACCGTGCATCTTTTCGGTGTTGCCTCTTCAGATGAATCTATGTGAGAAGATTCTCACTTTACAGCGTGATGATGAATGGTACAAAGAAGTCAAGGATTTTATTGGACAAAACACAATGATGGTACCACGATATGAGGGATTTTCATTTGATAGCGATGGTTTATTGAGATTTAGAGGTTGGATTTATGTATCGCCAAACAATGAGTTGAGGATGTTGATCCTCAGTGAGTCTCATAGAGCAGTTTACATGGCTCACCAAGGAGTTACGAAGATGAGGGCAGACCTTAAACCCTTATTCTTCTGGAAGGGAATGAAGGCGGACATAGTCAACTATGTGGCCAGATGTCTAGAGTGTCAGCAGGTAAAGGCTGAACATAGCCACCCGACAGGATTACTTCAACCAGATGCCATTCCAAAATTGAAATGGGAAGTTATTTCGATGGATTTTATTGTTGGATTGCCACTGACGGCAAGGAGACACGACTCGATTTTTGTAGTAGTAGACACTCTGATGAAGAGTGCTCACTTTATTCCTGTGCATACGACCTATCAGGCACCTGACATAGAGAGAGTTTTCATCAATGAGATTGTGAGGTTGCATGGCATGCCAGATAAGATTATATCTGATCGAGGATTGGTGTTTACTGGATGATTTTGGACGAGTTTTCAAGAGGCCTTGGGAACCCAACTCAAGTTTAGTACTGCATATCACCTAGAGACTGATGGAAAGACCGAACGAATAAACCAAACCTTGGAAGACATGTTGTGCATGTATGTGATGGACCAACAAAAGTGTTGGGAGGAATTCTTGCCTCTAGTAGAGTTCACTTACAACAACAGTTACCAGAGCACCATTAAGATGGCGCCTTTTGAGTTTC
>SNQJ01S0028209.1:46227-58160 GCA_010110895.2 Picea sitchensis | reverse complement strand
TGATATTTCATTGATTTGATGATATGATGTTGACATGTTCTGACATGATTGTTGATGATGCAGGATGACGATAGATTTCCGACCAGACTCACATATGGAGTAAAGGGGCCACACACGATTTCTAGAGAGGTTGAGGGAGAGGTGTGGACAGCAGCCCTACCACATCCAACTAGCACTCTCGCCGTGGCTCGAAATGTAGGTTAATGATTACCTAGTTCGAGAGGATCCACGATGCTGTGAGGGAATACTGTGACAGTCTCTCACGGTGATTCTAAGGGGCACGCAATAAGGTGGGGGGCCTTATTCCTTAGAGCCCTTACTCTCCCACAAGTTCACCTGTCGGAGTGTTGACTCCACGGGTTATAGATGTCTACCAATCAGTCAAGTTGGCGAGTGGCACCCTTGGAGCACATGGTGCATCCTGAAGGGCACGTAGCGCAAAAGAAACACAAGAAGCGAGTGGCACCCTTGGAGCACATGGTGCATCCTGAAGGGCACGTTGCGCAAAAGAAACCAACGAGGCGAGTGGCACCCTTGGAGCACGTAGTACGTCCTGAAGGGCACGTCGCACTGATGATGAGGAAGAAATAAACCTAGACGACCCTAATACATTAACACCTTAAGAAACCCTTAAAACAACTTCCCTAACCAAGTGTTGCGAGTTCAGAATCTAAGTCATAAGTCTAAAATTCTCTAGGGTAAAAATTTAGTCTAACCTTAAGAGGGGACCCTAAGAATAAAAATAAATTATTGGGGTAAATGAAGAGAGTAAGGATTTAATTAAACTAAGGGATTTAAAAATTTGCAAAGATGAAATTAATTCCTAACGTGTGAAAGAACAAAAGATATTAAATAAATAATAAATGAAAAGATTAATTAGCGCATTTACCTTTTTGGTTTTAAAAAGGAAGGGAATAATAAAAATAGGGAAACTAAGTAATAAATGAAACATAGTAAAGGAAATAAGGGGACATAGGGTAAAAAGAAAAGTCAACATAGTAAGGAATCTGCAATTAAGAACTTCCTAAAATGAACTAAATTTAGCAACTTCATTTTAGGGAAATTTTCTAAAAGCATGTAAGGGGATGTAGGAACACCTAGGAGTAAATTTAGGAGCGATTCTAGGTGGGTGAGGGAAATGAGGAATTTAATAAATTAAAGAAAATAGTTACTTGAGGAAAGAGGGGGATGGACGACACTTGTGCGATGAAGAATATTCATAATATTTTATTGAAACTTAATCAAAAATGTGATTTAGGAAAGTTGGTGGGTCTCAAAAACTCTATAAAAGAAAAGGAAGAGGAGGAGGAAAAGGGGATCGGCTGTTAGCGTAACGTTAGGCTGCCAGTTTGTGACTTGACTAATTGCTTGTGAGGAGTTGGGATTTTCCCACCTTGGATTGGTGTGGTATCTCGGCCTTGCGAGGCGAGATGGGAAGCTAGATTTACCTTATGGATTTTGTGTGGCCCCTTTGTGGCTCGGGGGGATAAGGGGGAAGCAGAGTACCCCTAGCGATTGGCTGAGAGGTACTGGTGTAGTCTCTACCGTCGGCGAGCGGGAGAGGTGCGGAGTAGGAGCGACACGGAGCGCGAGATCATCATTCGAGGAAGGCGAAGAGGCAAAGGTATGGTCATTATTTGGTAGAATAGAAAGCACTAGGATTGATGTAGATCTGTCTGTTTATTGAAAAAGTGTACTGGCGTTACAATTTTATATAATAGTCTACTTCTTTTGCCTTTTTCCTTGACGATTTGCATAGAATAAAATTTTACAATGCTTGTGGAACCTCCTGATTTTATCCAATGATTGCTGAGTGATAATTTTTATAATTAACTGTGTAATTAACCCTTGCCGACAAACTTGTTCCTATTGGATTCATCCACTAATAATGGTCATTAATCTATGCGTTTGTGTTAAAATATTTCTCTGCGTTCTATTTTATTTTTCTGCAAATTCTTGTGTTATAACTCACTGGAGGTTACCCCGCAGATTCACTCCCTTGAACTCTGCATTTTCTTCTGCATTTTGTTGTTCCACTCAGCATGGCGATTGCCCAAAACTTGTCTGCGATTTGGTATTTCTTGATCTCTGCATTTTGTTTTAATTATTTTGTGGATTGAATTAGTTTAGGGTCTCTAAACTGCCTTTTTTTTGTTTCTTTTAAGAACACCGAGGATGTGTTCCTTGGGTTGGCGACAGAAACCTCAGCAATTGGATTCAACGATTGATATTCGATTGGGGACTGTGTAGAGTCGACTTATTGTTTTTATCTAGAGTATTTTACATTCTGTGGGCGTTCTAATCTCTGTGAGGGAGAATTGTTTCCATAGGGCGCATTCATCCTCTGTGGGCGAATTCATTCTCGTGGGATTTTTTCCTTTGCCTGTGGGGGTTATTAATTAGTACTGGCGTTCTGTATATGACCATGAGAAATTCGTATTTTTATCCCTGATTTTTTTTGTTGCTGTAATTTTCGTTGAGTGTATTGGCTTTAGGCTCTTATAAAATCATTCTGGCAATTCCCATGAGGATTCCTGTGGTTTTTTTTTGGGTCTGCGTTCTAGGATAACCAGTCCTACATTGAATTTCAGGTTCTGCATCCACAGTGATGGCATGTTGTTATTACCTCTGTGCCTTATAACCTCTGCGCATTATTACCTCTTGCCTTAATTGTCTACGTTTTGTCTTTAATGAATGGTGGTTGGTAATGAAAGACAACTAGGAGTCTTTTTCTTGTATAATTGTTTATTCACAGTCATCCGGTTATAATTTTGAGTGGTTCAGCCTTAAGTCAAGTGAAGACTAAATAAAATGACGGTTCAATGGTAGTGGAATGGAAACAAATCTTTAACGCCAGTTTTGGAGTGGTTGTAATTTAGAAATTGTCTTTTTCCCTGCAACAACAGTAATTACATATATGAATCCTAAGCTTGACAACCATACCCCCGTGCGTTGTTGTTGGATAGAGTTTTAAATACACCTGTGCGTTTTCTGTTGGACAGAGTTTTAATTTCACCTGTGCGTTGGCTGTTTCGACAGAATCTTAACTACACCTGTGTGCATATTTAAATAGGTTTTTATTTCTCTTAATGATGGATTTCTGACAGCGCTCACTTCAATGCGCTCAGGATGCTAGTTTGTTCAAATCTTTTTCTGAGCAACCTCAGTAACTCTAATCTACCGGTGAAAGTTCCATATCGTTGAAAGGGTGGTTGTTTTAACAAATATTAGTTTCCTGGTTGAAAATCATCACACACTAAACCTTTAATGTGAGCGATTGTAACGAATGTAATTCTGAATTTCTGGAATTAATGACACACGAGTCAGGGTTATAATTGCAAGGTAATGTATGACTTTATTTTTCCCATTGTTAGGTTATTGCAAGGGATTCCCTTCTTCTTAACATCCGAGTATGCTTTTAGAATTTTAGAAGGCGACTAGACTTCTTTTTATATATATATATATAAAAGTGGAATTCTTGATAAAAAGAAATCTCGTTTACTCCTGTAGTGGAACGGGAATCTTCTTGACCAGCTAGCCTCCTCTTGTTTATAAAACTTTAAGTTAGATGATTTGAGTTATTTTATTCTAGTAGAGAAATGCAAGGTTCGTACTAGATAGCATAGAATGAATTTTTTAAATGTTATTTTACTGCATTGTTATGGCCATATGATTTAAAGTTATTATTATCTTGTGGTACTGATATGGAAATTTATAGTAAGGGATAACATGAATGGGATAGGAGTGTGCGATTGTACTACCACTATATTATATGGTCTTGCAATGTGTAAAGGTAGAATGTCATGGCATAATAGAATAAGAATATAATGTTAGTGTTAGTGACATGATTTTTAATTTCATTGTTAATTCAAATGCAAAGCCTTGGGATTTTAAGGATAAGGGACATTGTTATTCAGTGTAATTCTATTGAATTTTTACTGTTATTAATGACACATAAGATGTAAGGTCCTTGAACCAAGTACCTTAAATTACTAAAGATTTTATAATTGGGGGATTTGTAATTATTTAAATTTACATTCTTTTATGGTTGGACTGGGTATCTCGTCTACCAATGGAGTTCAAATGGAGTATTGGACCAGTATTAAATGTCTTTTGAGTCGTAGGAAATACCTTGTCTTAACATTGATTGGTCGTTGTCGGAGTCCTTCGGAGTTTCCCGTCCATAGAGTTAGTGGTTGTCTTTAGTTGTTGTGGTACTTGGATGAGATCATTCTATTGGTTGGTCTACTTATGTCGGGCGGGATGTAGACACCTCCCTATAGCCTTAGTATATAAGTCTGTGTGTGTGATTATTTTCTGTGTAAGAATCCAGTGCCGTATCAAGAGTCTCGGGCCCTTTAAAGGCAGGGTTTCCACTCTTGCGACACACCTGACGAAGATTACTAGTTTCTGCCTGAGCAGTCAGCCAGGAGCCTATCTGACCTTCTCTCTCTCCGAAGCAGAGAACTAGGATTAAACGCCTTTCTTTCCTATGAATAAATAGTAAAATATACTACTATGGATACTTCCTTTTGTGTTCGTACCGTGCATAACTGTGTATGTCATTAAACGTTTGCAGTTACGTGTTGTGAGCCTTATCTCTATGGTTGTTAATGATTACATTTACTTGTTGTGCTCTTTCTGTATTTTTTTTGTGATCCTCGTGGTTGCGTCTTGTTAGTCGTCGGGTGGTGACGTAGAGTCAAGTGTGTCTGGTTCCTTTCTCACACGCGCACACACCTTATACAAAAAAAAAAAAAAAAATTGCACCTGTTAAAGAGTTTTGGTCGTAACGAGGAGGTTCTTTACATCCATAATGATCATGTGACACATTCCTCCACTAGTGATAACCCTCCAAAGAGTGTGTGCCACCAATGCTTTGTTGAAATAAATAATATTTAAGAAACCCCACCCCCTAAATTCTTTAGGCAATGCCAACTTTTCCCAATTGCATCGATGGATAGTACAAGAATATTGATTCTTCTTCCATAAAAAAATGTACATTAACTTTCTAATAGAGCTTAAAACCGAACTAGGAATAAGAGCAAGGGACATCCAATAAATGAAATGATCTACCTCCCAGGGAAAGCCAACGAAAGCACCAGTTACTAATTTTCTTTTCTATTTTCTTAAGGAGGCAACACCAATCACAAGCCTGATACATACTAGTTTTGAGGAAGAAACCTAGGTACTTAAACCCCGTCTCTAATTCCTCAAAATTGAAAGGAAAATGTGCTTTGAAAGGTCTCATATCATCTTCCAACCAACCTTCCTAAAGTACTATAGATTTAGATATATTAATCACCAATCCATAATTTGAACATAAAGTTTTAAGAACCTTGTCGATCTCCATCCATTCCTCTGTGCTAGGCTTCAACAGGATCACAACGTCATAAAAAAAAGGAACATGTAGAATTTTAATAGTTCTAGAAACTTTCACCCCTGTAAGTCTTCTGTCGAACTTCTTCTCATTTAATAATAGACTTAAACCCTCCATGACAAGGATGACCAATAACGGTGAGAGAGGAAATCCCTATCTGATCCCCCACTCGCTATCAAAGAAAGTTGTAGGTTCCCCATTTATCAGTACTAAATAGGAGGTAGACATTACACAACTCATAATCCACTCTCTCAAATCCACTCCCAACCCAATCTGAATAAGTATGATCCTCAGCCCAACTAATGCAATCATAATATTTCTTAAGGTCAATATCTAATACTAAATATTTGGTTTTTTTCTTTTTTAAACTATGGAGACATTTGTGCACAGTACCAATGGCATCATGTATTATTCTACCTTGAAGAAAACCCAACTATTCTTCATAAATTGATCTAGACAACATTGGTTTGATATGATTTGCTAAAACTTTGGAAATGATTTTGTATCATAAATTACAAATTGAAATAGGCCTAAAGTCATCGAAACATTGAGGCTTATTAACTTTTGGTATTAATGCAATAAAAGTAGATTTTAAACCTCCCACTATTTTGCCTCTAGTTCTTGCTTCTTCGTCCATCTCCAAAAGATCCCCCCCCCTCCCCAACTGTTTCAAAGAAATGAACTCTACTGACCATTCCTCGGGCTCTGGGCTCTTGTCCATTTTTAGTTTCTTTAAAATTTCTTCTATCTCCTCCAATTTAAGCCAAATAGCCCTACTACGCTCCCTCCAGTATTCCTCCTTTTCCTGAAGAATATTATTTCTTGCAGTTTCCAATTCCTTCACTAAATATTCTTGGGCCATCCATCCACTTCTAGTTGAGTTTTTATGGATACACTCTGTAATTTAATCTTATAGATTCTTTAAGTGTTCTTTTGTTCTTAATTTCCTCTCCTACAACCAAATATTAGTCTGTATCTTGAGGTCCTTAAGTTTCAAAATAAGCCTATTTTGTTTTCCACTTTCGCCCAGGTACTTCGGATCATTCCAAATCTGTTTAACCAAATTCTCAAAACTTAAATCATGGGTCCAAAAAGGATTCATCTTAAAAGGATAGAAAAGGTGAGTAGTAGGAAGATCCAATTGAAGTAAAATGAGAGCTTTGTATGAGATGTAAGGGTATTCCACCCAAGACTAATAAATATCAGTCGAAGCTAGAAAATCCTCAGAAATTAAATCCTTGTGTAACCTCTTTGCAATAAGTTTTGTGCCAGCCGATTGTTCCTCCAAGTTGGTACAAGCTTCCTCGAAACAATATCAATAAGACCAAGGCACAGGAAGAAATTCTTGAAGAAACCTGCCAAGCAACCCAGAGTTCTAACACCTCCCCAAATCTCACCAGAATAGAGGGTCAAATTTAAATCAACCACTAGAATCAAATTGTTGTGTGATAATAAGATCGATCTTCCCACGCCCTCCCACAAAACTTTATGCTCCACACAAGGTCCATAAGTGTTTAGAATATAAACCTGTCTCCTAGCGGCAATATAAAATCCTGTCAAGAAGATGCTAGTGCAAGTTAGAGAGGGAATCAAATAAAAAAATTTGGGGTCCCATGACACCATTAAACTTCCTGAACTCCCATTATAATTTACTGCACAACATATCCAATTTGGTTGAATCTTAAAAATGAAGTCACGAGCCTTTTCTGCAAGTACATAGTCTCTTGAAATAGAACAATCTCAGGTCTAGTTTTGTCTTGTACCCTACACAACGAGGCTAGTTTTAGGGCACCCCCAATCCATCTTATATTAAGTGAAAGTAATGGAATTAGTTAGCCCGAGCAAGGGCTTTACATTCTCTAAGTGCCCCATAGTCGGTAGGGTTAGTATGACCAATATTCAAAGTATCCTTAATTTCTTTCTTCCTGGAACTTCAGGTTTTTATGGGAGAGGTTTCAAAACCCAGTACTCGAGACCAAAAAAAGTATTTCTCCTTTGTGAACTAGAAAATTGTAAAGCCATTCCCCGAAAAATAGGTAACATATTGATGGAAGAATGATCCTTCAAAAAAGGAATAAATGAGTCTAAAACCGCTTGAAGGGAGAGATTTGAATCATCTGGTTCATGATAACCCGGGCTGTTGGGGGAAGAAACATTTAAAATTGGAGGAGAAACCTGACTTGGTTAAGTTAACACAGAATCCACAAGGGACAAAGGACAAAAACTGTTAGGTAAAGTTAGTGAATTGGAAAGGTTCCCCAACAGTAGAAACGGTGGGACCAAAGAAATATTATTCAAAATACTGGAAGGTAAAGTAGAAACAAGGGGAATAACAGGCTTCGTAAGGTCACTCACCCGCACCTCAGTAAAAGGACAAGAGAGTGATATACACTGAGAAAACCACTTCGAGGAGCTTAAGGTTTCTTTTTCCAAAGTCGAGACAGTAGAAAAAAAATAAGGACAGTGATGTGTTGAATCCTGTTCCAGTTCTTCCAAGTCAAGTGAGCAATTTCCCATACCAACACTATAGTAACCTGTATTAATGGAAAGATCAATATAATAACTTATAGAAATATCATCCTCTTATTCATATTTCTCCTCATACAAACCTTTACCATCCCTGCGAGGATATTCGATACTATGACACAGGCTACACCGAAAGGGTATGCCTAAGTAATCAATTCGCTGCAAAAGATTCCTCCCTCACCACTTAATCTCAAGAGTTTCAGGAATACCATGACTTATGTCCATTTCAACTAAAATTATACAAAATTTCTGCATAGGCGAAGTTAACATACCTCTATCAACCAAAATAAAGATTCCAAGAGCATCACCGATATCCTTCAGTGCTCCTTCATTCCACATGTGTACAGGAAAGCCTGAAAGAAGAATCTAGAAATGTCAATACGTGAAGTATTCAGTCTCCACATTGAAAGACACCCTCCATTTTTTTAGCATAAAGCTACTATCGTCGTTCAACCACCTCTATGCTAAAATATTTTCAACATCATCCATAGAACGACAGATAAATCCCCACCAACCTTTGGAGAGTTGCATGAGCTCCGTAGCGTATCCTAACATAGTCGACCAGACTCTATTCGACCAGACTGGGAACTTTTCTCAGCATAAATGCCCGTAGGCGAACCTCCCTACTAAATCACAAAGAGCTAACCAAAAAGTATCCTCAAGGCCAATGTCAGAGCTGAGAACCATTTTTCTATTTACCTTGTTTGAATTCCACTACTTCCTTTGTTTGTGAAAGACGGATAGGTGTTTTGTTTTTCCAAGTGAAACTAGAGGAGCACTCCCAAAGTTCCACTGCTCTACTCCACAACCCGTTCTGGGAATAATGTTCTACAAGAAAGTTTCTACCAGACTAGGGAGTGCAGCCTTAGTATAATCCGGTAGAAGGTTAATACTACCTAAACCTCCAATTGGCTAGTCACCAGAGTTCTGCAAAAGAGTTCTATGCTTCGAAAGTTCCACAGTATTTGGGTAATCTGATAATAATCTAGCCTCCTTATAGAAGTTATCATCCTCCTCATTAAGGAGATCATTAATATTCTTAATAAGTATCGATTTACTGCCAGTAGTCATTAAACCGCCAACTGACAACTCCAATCCCCACCTCCAAAATCAAGGGTCGCCAAAGTGCTCGACCCACGAGGAGAAAAAAAATGTCGGTTAAAATAATGGAAAAGAGGAGAGACAAGACAACACTCGAGATTTAATAGCCCAAGTGGAAAGTAAAATAAATAAAATAATGAAGTGTAAATATGAACCAGTTTCTGAGAAGGGAAAAATAAATAGTCATTAATAAAACTGATAAAACTGACACCAAGGAAAAACTTAAGTAAGGAGAGTTGGAAAAAAAACTCGAAATAAAGGGAAGTAAGGGTAGAATGGGAACCAGTTCAAATAACAATCCATAACCATAATGTTAATCCATTCCTTAGATATATGATACAAGCTAAACAGATAAAACTTATGAACCAGTGCCCATAGGATTTTCCCGCCATCAACATTCAAATCTTTGTTTTTTCTTAAACTCCCTTCGGCTCTCTCCTAACGACGAATATTAAGAGAGATTAACAAATCTATTATGAACATTGACACAATAAAGTTCATTATCACTAAAACAATAGAATCCTAAATAACATTTATATTTTAGGCTAGTAGCATAATAGGAAACCAATAAACTATCTATATATGAAAATAATCATAATCTCTCTATTATGATAAATAACAATCTATATGATATATTAGATTATGATCCATAGATTATTCTATATATCTCAAATCATATTTATATTAATTTACATTATATCTGCATATATTTATATATCAATATCATCAACTTTAAGAATATGATCAAAGTAGAATATAGATTAGATTCAAAATTAACATAAATCAATATGTTAGATTAAATTTAAACATCTCATAAATCCATGCTTTTTGAATTGAGGTTTGTTTTTAAGGTTTCATTATGTTCATATATTTTTGAATGTAATATCTAACTACTAAAAAATGAAAATCAAAGTATAAAGAGGATATGTTTTTGAAGATATAGATTTATGCTTAATCTATTCAAAATGTATAATTAAGCTTTCATCCATTATCAAGATAAAGATTGTTTCAAAACTCAAGAGTTTTGACTTTGTACTAGATTGATATGTTCCAATCATGGAAGATAAAAGCTAAAAGAGAATGAAATATGAATCATTAAATATCTCCATTGATTTCAATACTAATATAACACAATGATACAACATATTGATTTTAGTAATGATATAACACAACAATAAGGCATATTGATTTCAGTCATTACAAAAAACAATAGATGACGATATTCAAAATGATATTCAAAAAAATGATGTAAAGAAATATGGGAGTAGAAATGATTTTCAATGATATAACACAAAGAAATATGGTACATTTATTTTAGATATGGTACAATGACAAAATATTTAAAACAATTATTTGTTATGATTTTAGTAGTACATGTAATCCAAAACAATGCAATGCACTGATTTTAGTAAATGTAACATCCCTCTCAGGTGCACATTGAGAAAACTTATTCTTTGAGGACACGTCCCTGCAAGTGATTTAGATTATTATACTATTGGACATTTGACTATGATTATGAGGTGTTATGATTGATGACATGTTATTTTTCTATATTGACACAGACATGTGCTATTGACTTGGTTTTCGTGAGTTTGCAGGATTTTGGACCTTGAGGATGCAGAGGCATCGCTGAAACCCATTGGACTCTGGATCGAGTCAAGGAGTGGACGATTTGGGGTTTGATTGTTGTATGTATGACATTTGTGAATATGATTAGATGATATGATTATGGATACTATTTATGACATGATTCGTTGATGATGCAGGATGACGGTTGCTTGTCGACCAGACTCACATGTGGAGTATAGGGGTCATGCACGATAACGAGAGGCATTGAGGGAGAGGTGTAGACAATAATGCTTCCATGGAATAGTAACACTCTCTTAGTGGCTCGAACTGTAGGTTAACGATTACCTATTTCGATAAGACCCACAATTTCATGAGGGTCGAGTGCAACAGTCACTCATGATGATTCTAAGGGGCACACAATAAGACAGGGGCCTTATTCCTTAGAGGCCCTTAATCTCCCATGAGATCACCTGGCGGAGTATTGAATCCAGGGGATTTCATGTCTACAAAGTCAGTCAAGAGGCGAGTGGCACCGTTGGAGCATGTAGTGCATCCTAAAGGGCACATTGCACAATAAAAACAGAAAGAGATGAGAGACACCCTTGGAGCATGTAGTGCGTCCTCAAGGGCACGTCGCACAAGTGAAATAGAATGAGGTGAGTGGCACCCTTGGAGAACCTAGTGCATCCTAAAGGGAACATATTGTTGTTTTTAATAAATGAATAAACCTAGATGGCCTTAGAACGAATAAAGTGATAAGAAAGATTTAAAAACAACTTCCCTAATAAAATGTCTCCAAACCTCGAAAATTAAAATCTAGCTCTAGGTGATACTTGTGGTAAAAGAAAAATATTTATATAAAAACAAAAATAAAAATAAATAAATAATAATGATAATCATCATTAATGATGTGACGAGAAATGGGTAAGAAAGTCAATCAATATATAAAAATCTTTTGGGGGATAAAATTTAAAAAGGGGGAAAAGGGGGAAATAATTGTTTTGTTACATATGCTAATTAAAAATTTATTAATTAAAGAGGAAAAGGGGGAAAATGTAATTTTCTACACTTTCCAATTTGAGTTTTAAATGAAAAGGGAAAGAGGGAAATTTAAAAGAACTATGAAACTAGGAAAATGTGGGAAATATAAAAAGAAAGGGGAAACACAAGGAAAAAGGAGAATGACTAAATTAAGGTATCTATCATTTAAGAACTTTCTAAATTAAACTCAACTAGTAAATTATTAAGGGGGTAAGTCATTAAAATGTGTAAGGGAATATGGGGACACCTAGGAGTGATTCTAGGAATGCTTTTAGGTGGGTGAGGGAAATAAGAGTAATTAATTAATTACTTAAAT
>SNQJ01S0028206.1:110348-151893 GCA_010110895.2 Picea sitchensis | reverse complement strand
CACCAGAACATGTTAGAACAATTGATTTTCAAACAAAAAAAATCAATTTAAAAACCATAAACCTTCCATGGTGAACTTAGAAACCAATATAATCCTAATGTGTTATGGTAAAAAAATGCAACAATGCATCTTATTGTCGGGCACACTGCTAAAGGGTAAAATAAAATAAAATTCCAAAATGAATCATTGCACTGAAATATACAACGAAAAATGAGCGGGAATTTTATATTTTCAAAATGTATGTATTTATAAATGAAAACCCTAATCACCGTTTCATTCTTTTTCCAAAATTTAAAGGGGAGATTTGTGTAAGAGAGATTTACGACCAAAGACTTTGGAGTGGGTAGATTTTTTGAAGAACCAAATCTACATACAAATTTGTAGAGGAGAAATTTCATGTGATTTTATTCTATTCATCATTTCAATCTTTCCCCTATTTAATTTAAACAAATTTCAGTGCATTGTAAAAAAAGGGTTTCACAATTACATCCGGTATTGGAAGCCCTAGCTTACTTGTTGTTTTTCTTGGGTTTCCTCTATATATTTCACAAGTAGAATTTTTTTTAAGCAAGACATTTTTATAGGGTTTATTTACTTGTATATGAGGAATTTGGTATCTGTTGTAATGGGATCCCTCATTGCATTAGATCTCAAACCTTGTCGTTGTCAGTTTTCTTAAAAAACAACACTTCTGTAGTTCGCAGTGCGCACTGTATAGGAATAACACATCGGTGCACATGTTCCTGTCAATAACACCATGGATTTTAAAATAAAAATAATTTTGTTCACATGTTCAGTGGTGCACAATAAATAGTAATGAGGCATTGATGCATATATCGGTTTATTAAATGCATCGAAATCTTATTTTGTAAAAAACAAATTGTAGTTTTTATATCTAATGATTCCTATCTTATATTTTATAGAATATGGTCGATATAAGTTCAAGGAAAACACCTTTTTGCAACAAGCACGATGGTAGCTCATCCAAACAAGATAACAAGGCAAGTTATTTAAGTTGTTTTAAAAATTCAATATCTTTGGATTATCTGTAAGTTTAAATTTGATGATGTGTGTTGGTTAAGACATGTCATGGAAATTCCAAGGTACAAATGAGGTAAAAAAAATACATGTTGGTGGGGAAGTCCAAAAAAGTGTACAGAGAGATGGTAAAAGAAATGAATATAATTTCATTGCGGGAGGAGTCATCCCAACAATTACAACGTGCATCAAAGGTATGTAATCATTCATTTATTATTTTATGTACAACAAATTTAATTATCACATGAAATGCTAATTTTCATTTATTTTGTTGTAGAAAAAAAAATGAAACCCATTCAACACATAAGATAGGATGACGAGGAATAAAAGGGTTGATTGCAAAGTTTGTGAGTACTTACTTTTTCGGTCTTACTTAAAATTTTATCTTTTTAATGAACTTTGTATTTAAATAATTAATTTACACTCATCCATGGATGTCTTCTAATAGGTGCTAACATACAAAGAAGAGCCAACTGAAGAATTGATAGACATTGGGTTAAGCATGGGTTGTGGGTATATGTTGAAGTATCGAGGTTTAATTTAACAATTTGTAAGTAGCTATGTTTTTTAACTTCCCTTGCTTTATAATTATTGGAATAACAAGAAACCTTTATATTAATTATATCAATTGTGCTTTGTCATGACATATTAAACATGTAGGAAATAAAGTATGGAGTGCGTCCAACATAAGTTATTTTGAGAAATGACATGTAGCATGGATTTGAAAGAATGTGTATTGCTTATGAAAAAGTTGTTTCCATGTTACACTTTTGTATTTACGTAATCATGTATATTCTACTATATATATATAAATATAGATATACTTATTAGACTTTATTTCTATGTTTATAGATGGAACATGAAGAGGTGGAATATCAAATACAAGCCGATCAAGAAAACATTAGGTTAAATAACCAAAGTACAATATCTCCTACAAGTGATGAAGAAATGAGGCATGCACATAACTCGAGCGATGACAACAATTTAAGTGATGTTGAATGACAATAAATATAATTGAATGTTACTGCAAGTTGTATGTTTTGGAATATTTGTCTGTGAAAATCAAGGATTTTGTTTAATGTACTCAACATATTGTCCCAATTGCATGAGGATGTGTTACCAATGAGTGTAACAATTACATGTTGGTTGCATTTTTATTATTGTGGCCCTTTATGTTGTCCCATTTTTTATGACAATGATTCACTTATTCATATATAATAAAATGGGTTTATTATTTTATTGCATTGTCAAATGTTGTAAAATGTTACCTTGTTGATTAATTAATATATGGATGATTTACATTGTTACAAATAATAGATGTGTAATCCATTGGATAACGCATTAATGAAATCATTATATCAAAACACAATAACAAAAATATAAAATCAATAGTATTATAAAAAATATTTGATTTTGAGATGACTAATTGAAAATTTGTAAAAAAAACAATTAATTCAAATGTATGCATATCGGTAAGGTCAGCGGAGGCAGCTGGATGGTAAAGTCGTTCTTGCAACAAAGGTCAGGTATTGTGCTCAAACCCGAGCAAGGACGTGGTCTAGCTGCAGAAAGCTTAACTGGGCCAAGCTCGCATACCTTTTCCCCCGGATGGGGTGATATTGGATGACACGGGGCATTCGGAGGAGGCTGGCACCGGCCCTTTGTGCACGAGGCCACGTGATGGGCCCGTGCCGATTCCCGTCACCTCCCTCCAGCATTAACTTGATACAACGCGCAGTAATGGTTTGTACGCGTGCAGTTACACCGCTTCCCCTCCATTTAGAACTTCATATCATGGCTCTTGCGCAGATTTACACCCATAGTCTCTGGTCAAGGGGCGATGAGCGTCCCCCTTTGCGCTCTTGGGAGGACATCATCCACTTCCTTTGGTTCCTGGATAGCTCTCTCAGTCTCCACGCACCCTACGAGTTGCTGCACCTTGTTCCCACGCTTGGTCCAATGCCCCGCGAACGGGGGAGGCCACGGAGGGGCTCTCCCTGGAGGCCTCGCAGGCCCTCTCCTTCGCCTCCTGGTACGCAACCACATTATATGGTAATTTTCCCCTGGATAGCAAACCTTCCTCCGCGTCCTGACCCCGCCTCCGCAGAATTGATACCTGTCCTCCCACCCGTCGCGGATCCACCCAGGAGCTCCACAGAAGGTCCCCCTCCACCCCACAGACCAGGGAACTATGCTCATCAGAATCCCATTTCCATCTCGGGAGTGCAGCTCAGGGACAGTCTCGAAAACATTTACGACCCGGTGTTTGAATTACGTAAGGAGGTAGACGACCTTCACTTCCGGGTGCACTCAACAAACGATAAGGTGGCGAATCTCCTTCATCTCTTGGCCTCCATGAGTGCGACCTTCCCTTCTCACCCAGAAGGAGTGTCCTCAGAGGAGACGCCTAGCACGGCAAATAAGGAGGGAGACATCAAGGAAAAGGGTGCAGAGAAGACTGGGGGGGAGTGCTCCACTGGAGACATCAAGGAAAAGGGTGCAGAGAAGACTGGGATGGAGTGCTCCACTAGCGGGACGACAAAAGTTGATTCAGCGAGTCGGCAACTGTAGCTGGAGACTCAATAAGATGAGCGAGCGATGGACAGTGTGAATGACGAGATGATTTGGGACTCGAGGATGACCTACAGAGAGGAAGAACCGTGGCAGGGGGACCTCTCAGCCACGAGCCAGGGTTACCATCCATGTGTTTAATCATGTTTTATAGGCAAACTCTGTCAGTCTTAGTTAGCTTTATTGGAAGAACAGTTCCTACTTACTATCTTTTTTAGTCTTAGAACTGATTAGCATACTTTATAGGCTGACTGGACTGGTTTCCCCTCTGTTGGGGCAGTCCAGTTTTGCCATAATGTCTATGGATGTTATCTGGCACTCCTACCAGTTTTTTGAAGGACCTTAATATAATTTTTTCTTCTTACTTAAAAAAATATATATATGCATATCGGTGCACTATATTATTTTGAACTCACTAAATAGTGTGTTTTTATGATTTATACACATCGGTGCTAAAAATAGTGAGAAAACACCATTGCTTTAAACGACATAATGTACAATTACATTTTTATCATTTCAAAATATTTTAGTGCATATGATTACAATGCATATCGGTGCATGCATAAACATAAAAAGCACCGACAATTTTTATTTATGTGTACACATCGGTGATTTTTATTTATGTGTATGCATCGATGCTTTTTATTTATGTGTACGCACTGGTTCTTTTCATTTATGTGTGTCCACCGGTTCATGATACTGAATACCACACCGATGCATTTTTACCAATACAAGCATCGACAAAAAAAAACCTC
The DNA here is from genome assembly GCA_010110895.2 of Picea sitchensis. Lineage (NCBI taxonomy): Eukaryota > Viridiplantae > Streptophyta > Pinopsida > Pinales > Pinaceae > Picea > Picea sitchensis. The sequence goes on along the minus strand of SNQJ01S0028206.1, from coordinate 147,529 downwards.
TGCTAAAACCTTCGCCCGCCTAAATGTTTTTAGTTATATGGAACATCTGTTAAAACCTCTGCTACAAATAGCAGAGGTTGTAGCGAAGTTTTTTTTGAAATTTTTGTCCAATATTGTAACATTAAAAACCTTCACAAAAACATCCGCTACAAGGTGTTTTCCTTGTAGTGTAATGTAGTTTCCAAAGTCTTGGTTGTGGATTTCCATCTCGAGAGGGTACATAGTAAGAGTGATAAGTGGGTAGTAGAAAGGAGAAAGTGGATCCACACAAAAAATCTTATGGAAGAGTTGTATGAATGTGATCAATACAACTTTCGAGACTAGGGGAGATAGGTGGGTAGTGATAGGGTGGGTGGGTCCACAAAAAAAGGATTATGTAAGAGGGGTACCATTGAGATTAGCATGAAGCGAGGAATCTAGTGAGATAGGTCCCAAATAAGGGTGTTGTTAGGAATTAAATCACAAAGCAATAAAATAATGTGGAAATAAAACACAGAAAATCATAATACAAATAAATACATAGATATACATGGTTCACCCAATATGGGCTACATCCATGAAGAAATTTTCAGTCCTTCCTTTATTATTATCCAACAAATGAAGGGATACAACCTACAACACACCCGTTGTAACTTTCTATTATTTCTCTCACAATATCCTATCTCAGAATACAATATTCTATCTCATATTCATGGCCACAATACAATGCCCTCATACAAAAAAAAGGATTTCCTTCTTGGGAGAATTTTCCCAAAATTTTCTTCAGGGGCCTGCCTCCAAACCCTCGAAAGAAGGTTGGCAGGCTTACCTGCATATGAATTAGGAAGATAATCAAGTTCCAAAAATAATAGCTGCCATATAGGGTAGGTGGGTCCACACCAAAAAAAAATCTTATGAAAGAGGGGTACCAGTACAATCAGTGCTAGGCGAGGAATCTATTGAGATAGGTCCTAAATAAGGGTGTCGATGGGACCAATTTATTCTCTCTTTTGTTTATTTATTTATACTCTTGTGGATTTATACCCCTATCTAAATAATACTACATTGATAGAATGCCCAAATTCTTAATATTGAAGATTGTGTTGGAATTTTGTAGCCTGGATGCGGGAAGTAGGGTTGCTAAAGAATGGATGTGAAAAATTTCAACACTGTTTCTAAACTTGTAGAAAAGAGTAGGGTTTTGAAGGTTCCTAAGGATAAGGGAGTGCCTTGTTCTATATCTCTCTTATATACTTACGGGGTCCAATAGTAGTACTTGGCCCAATATATTAGGGATCTAACTAAGGAGGGTTAGCCATACCCTTAGCCATATTACTTGATTACCTAGGTACGCAAGAGTATTATTCCCAATTGTTGTTCTCTATGCCACCATATCATTCAAGTGGTCAAATGATTGATCTAAGTTTGGTTTCAAGATACCTATTGTTGACACTCAGTACATTGTTGGGCTGAAGAAACAATCTAGAAATGTAACCTACAAACCAACTGTAATACTGGAAACCAACCTTTCCAATCTAGAGAGGGCTCTCTCTAAGAATTGATCTCTGATAGATAGATTGTTTTTGAATTGATGGTTAGATCTATATGTTTGAGATATTTTTTTTCAAGGTTTGTTGGCAAGGAGGTATAATATTTCTATGGATATGGAGTCAACCCCTGAAAATAAAAGAAAATAATGATTGATAGGTAGAAATCCTCAGGGGAACAAAGGCTAAATAAGGTGATGAACTTTAGTTTTGAGTTTGATCATGTAGGGTTAAAGAAGAACATAAACACATAACAAAATCAGAGCATCATAAAGGATGAATTATGACCTTAGTTAAGAAGATAAAAAAAGTTTAAATCATTTAAGTCTGGAGCACCATTCGATGAATTCTAGACCCTTAATTATCCAATTTAAATAGAAGAAAAGTGAAGATAAAAGTAAGTACACAAGGAGTGCATACAAAGATGAGAAAACAATCTTCAGATCACCACCATTAGAATCTTTTTCATAAGGATTTCAGGACTTTTGCATTTGTATTTCTATTAGATTCAGAAAATTACATTGAAGATCAAAATGTCTATACTTTTTCCAACTTGCCCCTCTTTACATCAAAATAATCAACATATATAGAAAACTAAGTCTACATTTAGCTGCTAGGGGTCGAACTACTACATCGTAGAATGATGGATCTGGTTGTTGTCAAAGAGAACAACAACTTCAACAAGATTTACTAAAAATAGAAAATATTATTTTTCAATCATAAAATAACCAAAATATCCTTTACAGTCATAGATATTTGAGAAAAATCCAACCATATGGTTGTGATGAGTCATCAGGTCCATCTAGGGACACCTCAAGTCATCATATGCATTGCTGGACAACTCTGTCACCCTTGTGTAGCGAATTCTGGTTACTGTTGCGCAAGTGTTGGCTACAACATTTGCATAGTGACTTTGCGTAACGAATGTCCATGTTGAGGTTTCTCGTGCAAATCTAGGTGGCAGCAAAGGCTGGGAACCATGTGAAAATCCAGGTGGTGCAGTTACCGGGAACCATGTGTCTTCCTCAAAAATTGTATTCCTTTCATCACATATCCTCCTTTTTTATCAGGTGAGCTTACATAATTTGTGTAGCGAATATTTCCTACGTAATTGTTGTGTATGACTATTTCTTAATTAAGAAATCAGACCAGGTACAACAAGTATTCACCTTGGTGAAAAAAACCCCAATCAACATAAAATGTATATTTACCACAACTTTGATGATGTAAACAAAACTTTGACATCGTTCCATACCCAAAAAGACAAAAAATAAGGCTTCATCACTCATATTTCTGCAACTTCAACAAGGATATTTAGCATGCCCTTGGCTTCTTCATCCAATTTCACTTGCAACCTTAAGGCCCTATTTTTCTCAACAGATAGGTTCCTTTGCCTCTCTTCATATTTCCCACCTGCCTCAACAAGGTTGCATTTCTCTTCAATTTCGATTGAGCATTATAAAGGGTTGCACATGCATTTTCTATAACTGATATGTATTCTTTAAAATGTCACATAGCTCTGTCATCTGATAGCCTCCTTTCTTCCATGATCTTAATGATTTCATCTTGATATTCTCTTAGTTTATTATTCAACCATATTATGTTATTTTCTCCTTCTATGGGTGAAGTACGAGATTTATGACTTGCTACTTACTTGCCCTGTATGTCTGGACTACTCTTCCTAGCTAAGGACCTTGTCAGAGGTGATGTGGGTTTGGTTGCAATTGTAGTCTCAGGGATTTTCCTGATCCTTATTCCCTTTGAAATTTCTTACATAGGACTTTCTTTGCTATGTGGTGTTTGTGCTTCATGAGTCTTTGTTAGCTCTTCCACCTCTTTTGTTCTCTCAAGCAGAGTTGGAGCTATTAATATGTTGAGATTTCGAGTTGTTGTTGCATCTTATTTGACATCTAAATATTTCCTGTTTCACTTTAAGTTCTCATCCATTTGTTGGGGATACAAATTCAACAAACTCGTTTAAAAATATGGGTATAAACTCAGTAGGATGAGACCTAATGAGTGGGTTTACTGATCCTTGTCTCCTTGGTTTCATTAGTGAATTGTAGTTTTATTCTTTTCTTCAAGACTGGTTGACTAGGTGATGGATTATCAATCTCTTTTCCTTTTCCTTCAAGAATACCTCCTTTATTTCACTTTGAACTATTAGATGTTTATACTTTCAACATACAAGGGGTATCTCCTTTAGGATCCATGTAAATGTTTGTTGAGGTGAAGAAGGAATCCAAATCCCTATTTAACTTTCTAATCTCTTCAACCACTAACAACATCACCAAGGGAAAGTGGAACATGATACTCTTTAATTGATCAACCCTAGTCAGACTCGGCTTCTCCATTTTCCCTGGGCTTCTATATAGGAAGAAGGGTAAGTTTAGGGATTTTTTCCTTGTAAATGCATAAGGAGCCTTAGGTGGTATTGATATACCGTGTCAAACCCATTCTCACACAAGTAAAGTATTTTTGGATTACCTTCAAAATCTTCTCATAAGATTCCATAACATATTCCATGGGGAAGGTGGCACCAATTTTTTCATTTCTGTATTCGGGTTTGAGAAATCAATATAAAACGTAAGGATTGGGCATACCTTTAAACCACCTCTCTCCCTATGTAGGGATCTCTGCAGTAACTGATATGGTTTCTTTTCCGATGATTTAGAAAAAAGGTGACCCTTGCAATGGTTGTGTTGTCACCATTAAATTTCAGAGAGAACTACTCGATTAGCTGCACATTATACCCCTGAAACTTTTCACAGAATCTCATACATACAACTTGCTCAAAGGACACCCTGTATGCAGGGTCCGAGGTCACCAAAGTCATCCCTTGGGGCTCATATCTAAAAGTGTTACCTCCCTTGTATTTCTTCTTTCACTATGGAGTCATGGTTCTGCGATGTCTCCCTTGCAAAAGTAAATTTCGGACTGCTCAAAGTAGAAAAACCTTCACACTTAGCATGAAAGCTTGCAAAACAAAATATGATGGCTAGGGCTTGGCTCGAATGAAATAAACCTGGTTGAAAGGTGAATTTGTTTCAACGAATAAGCTTGCAATGGGCTCCAAGAAAGGCTCTTAGACATTGATTGACACAAATGGAGAATGCGCAACAAAAAAAAAGTGAAAGGTTTGCGTAGCGACTGGAAGCACACCGGGTTTATGTAGCGACTGGCAACACACAACATTTTCATAGCAAATGGAGTTTGCGTAGCAGATTTTGGAGCTTGTTGGAGAAGCTATGGACTATGCACAAGTCGTAAAGGCGATGCAGAAAGACAAAAAGGTGGCCAACATACATGCTTGAATGGATAAGGAGAGAAATTTGAAATGGGAAGCACTTATCCAAGGTGACAAGATGTTTAAAGGAAAATTAGGAATTTGTGCAAGGAACTTACACAGCGCATACATGTTTGAATCTTGCAATGGTACAAATGACATGGAGTGTCATGATTGTCCCTTCTTCCACTCATGAAAGGTGATGGTGAACCATACTTTTGACATGACATTCACTCCTAACCTATGACTCAACTTTGACACATAATTTCCAATTTTTACATGATTCAAGACTTAGGAAATAGGACCATTACAAATTGAACATGATGGACTTTTACACTCTTGACTCTTTTCTTTTATGATGGTGTTTTATGAAAAAGACAATATACCCTTTAACCCAACTTATGGCTAGATCCCTTACTGACATTCAAGTCACTCTTTATTTAATTACTGACCTCATAAACCTTGACACACTAATTACGACTCATCTAGAAATGCCTTGATCTTCCCAAGATCATGGCATGACTTTTTAAACTTTAGAAAAACTCTAAGATTACCCTAAAAATATTGATGCTACCACATGACTCGATATATTTGAGGGTACATGGAAGTGAAATTTCTGTGATAGGTGCTGGGTTCATTACAGTACTACCTCAAGGTAATAATAGGGGTTACACGGGTTTCCAACTAAATGAAACCTCCTATATTTCTTGTGTGTATTCTTCCTAGACCACAGGTTTACCACTTAACAACATCTCTTTGTTTTCTTTATAGACACCAAATTACATCTCTAGCCTATTTTTTTTTCTAAAAATGTTGAGGGAATTTCAGTTTTGATACCACTTGTAAGGGTACCAAATAGAAATATTCATATCAAGAGCACAAATATTATCCGGTTATATTGTATAAATAAAAAAATAGATAACACAATGACAATATGGGCCAAAATAAGACACCTTTATTAATTTGGGAGCATTGTTCACTTGCCTCTTCATGAGGGAATCAAGAATGTAGAGAAAAGATCAAATTAAAAATGATTCCACAAGACATATTTTACAAAGCTTATAATTTCATATATACTACTTCTATCTTCTAATAACATTCTGGAAGGAAATTTCTTTGTAGGAAGAACCTTCTATAATCTTCCACAATAGTTGTGGATCACTACTACATAAGCCTTATTTATTAATGATGTCCTTCATTACATATATTCAATAAATAATTCTATCTACTTTACAGATCAGGGAGGTTAGGAGCCTAACACTCTTCAACTTCTTAAGTAATCTCTTCTGCAATTTTTTGGATATCTTCATTGGTAGGTTGGGAATCAGGTTAAAAAAATCAACTCTAACTTGAACTTTGGAATCTAATGGATAATAGGAATACAATTTATGAATCCATTAAAATGACTTATATACAATAAAAATAAATAAAATTGATTGAGATTTGAGAGAACTATACATTAAACTACTACCTAAGGATAATTTGTTATGTTATGGCACTTGAGACTAAAAAGGGGGTGCCATAAACACATGACCCCAAATTTATAGGTAATTCACAAGTATGAGAACAATATGATCTTTATCTTGCAAGACCAATAGTATTAATACTTTTATGTATCCTATGAAGGAACAACACTTTCATGGATGATGTTATAAGTGCAACTTGTGTCAAAGAAGATGGAACCCTTTTCTAAAGTACCAATTTTATATGGAGATTCCCCAACAACATAAATTCCATTTTCTTGGGACCACACAAATGGTTTCAGTTTCTTTTTTATCCCTTTTTTATCCCTTTTTTATTTTCATTCCATTGCCACTTAACATAAGTTCTTTATCCAGTACCACTGAAATATACAAGTTCCTTTATTATATAAGTAGAATTTGCTTTTTTTCTTTTTTTTTTCTTTTTATCTTCCCTTGTCATATTTTTTCATACCATCTTTTTGTTGGCTTCACTATGCAAACTCAACCTTCTATCTCATATTCATCACAAGAATCTAACTCATATATTTCATCATCTAAATCAAATTATTCTATTTTCTTAGGAATATAATCCCATGTCTCCTCAGATTCATTTTCTACATACATGATTCTGACCTTAAGATTCTATTATGGACAATGTTTAGCAAAGTGGCCTTATTTTCCACAAGAGTGGAATCCTTTCTTATCAACTTACTTTTTTTTATTGAACTATTTTATTTAATGATAGCGTATTTTCTTCCTAATAATTGTTTTTATTTATATTTTCCTCAATATTTATGAATCAATATCTTCTTTTCTTTTGGAAGTGACATTTTTCTTTTTTGGGTTTGTCATAGGTTTTCACATAAGAAAACATTGACAATATTTTGGGTCGACATTATGTTTGTTATTTATTACATGTTTTATGGATTTTGTATCCATACAAAAGTATTCTATACAAATTTTGACCATTTCATGCATCAATGATTGTTTGTTTTGCAATTTCACAATTTTTGTTCTTTATCATGACATGAATGTTGTCTGGAATGGGATCTGGCATCCTAGTTGTCAAATTTTGTTTTATTGTATCATCCTCAACATGACCACTTTTGTATGCCAATTTTTCATAGTTAGTGATAAATTCATTCAATCCTTTTAGGCTAACTAAATCCATTCCCATAAGATTTAAATATACTTCTATTTGTAATTTGATTATGAATATTCAAAAGAAATCCATAATTGTTTCTTTGGAAGATTCTATATCTTCGATTTGTATCTTACAAAGAGGATGTTTTCCACATTAGGGACATGTCTTGATTTATCATTTTTTTGGGGGGGCAACTTAGCCATCTAGTACATTAATATTCCTTTGAATTGAGACATGGTTGTTCCAACTATTTCATCACCTATAAAAATCATTTTCATCTTTGGGATTAAATTAAGATGTTTTACGATCCTTATAAATTTTATGCTCTCTCATTGGTAGTTAGACCATCAAAATATAACGATATTCTTAACGAATATTTTAATGGAATCCTTTGGTTTCCTTGACATTGGTAGAAGGGATTACTCCTCTTATTTTGAAATAGCTAGAAAATGGTTCTAGTTTTGGAAAAGTCTTCAACTAGTGTCTTATTCTTTTAGCCTCTTTGGTTTTATCAAGTAAATTATCCAATTCTGTCATTTTTGCTTGCACCAACTTATCTAACATTTCAATAATTTTCATAAGACTATTGTACATAGTTTTGAAATATCCAATAAACATATTTACAATGTTATCCATCCTAGTGATATTCACATTAATGTTTGTACAAAATGCTTCAACCTTGTGTTGGATTACAGAGAGGGGAGTGAACGCTATAGAACAATTTAATCTTTTTTAACCATATACGCAAGTGTTATATCAATGTAGCATTATCACTCAATAATTGCAGAGTAACAAACAATGAACAAATGAAACCAAGGGAGAAAACCACGTAATATTGTTTATATGTCTTAAAGAATTACATCCATTGAAGCACCAACTCCTTTGTTTTTGCCAGCCAGAAATGGAAGAAGGCTCCAAAATTTCAGTTTCGCCAGTTACTACCGAGGGAAGTCTAACTCCCCAATCTCTCACAACCAAAAGGAGACTACAACCCCTATGTTCTTCGACTATAACCGAAGGTGGCTACAACCATTCTGCCCTGCCCCATCCAGCCTCCCTGAAGTAAAAGTAGAATCACTGTGAGATATGTTATCACTTGGTAAATTTCCTAGAGGTTGAAATAGAAGAAATCTTCAAAGGTAATCCTTTATCCAACCACTTTTAAAGATGGGATCTAGCCTTTCCACCGTGAGAGGGATCTCTATGATTTAGCTATGTTTTCAATTTAGATATTAGGCTAGGTAAAGATATAAGTAGGTTTTGTTGTCAAAGTGTTTTTGAATTATTGGGAGATAGTCTACACATCCATTAGGCTATGGGGGTCTCGCTTTTATAATAAACATGAGATACAAAACTAAACGCAAAGGAAGATTTCTACAAGGCGAGATAATATACTCACCGGATCTTTTAGTAGCTTAAATGATGGGCGGAAGAAAAGATGAGAAAGATAAATTCAACCGAGAAGCAAGAATTTCTTAATTGAAAACATCATAAGATAAACACTAAAATATTTTGATTCGGAAACAAAGTGGTATCCAAGATAAATCCTGCAACATTCGTTGCTCTTAAAGATTAGACTTAGAAATAAGATGATCACAAAAGAAAGAATAACACTCAACTTAGAGAGTAAACATCACTAGTGAACACACACAAGAATCCTATAAAAGTGCCTCTTTTATTAATGGAAGATCTCTTCAAAATATTACAATCTGATAGCTCGTGGTGAAAAAATAAACCCTCAATACTTCAAAAGGTGAAGTATTTATAACTCACTACAACCTGCTCTTGTCATAACCGAATCGTGACGTGCTAATTCTATTTTAGCCCAACTAATTTAACAAGTCTCCTAAATTTCAAAACCGCTTGGTGACTTGGTGAAACTGCATGCTGAATTTCTAGGTAGACCGTTGATGAAGCTTTCACATGACCTCATCCGACCAGATAGGGTGATCGGTCCTCGACAGCTCATCTTCTATTCGATCAGATCACAGAGTTCCTTCCATCGGAGATGACTAGGCACAAAGGATTCTCGAGGCCGGATACACTTCGTCCATTTCTCGTGATATTCTGGCTAATGTAGGCTTAGTGAGGAATATGTATCTAATCTCATGTTGGAAACTAATATCCAACTACAGGGCATCCGTGAATGCTTTGCTTCTGCTATGCCCCTTGCATGCTCGCGAAACTTTGAACCGCCCTGACACCTCAACCAACTTCTTGTAATCGAAGTGTCATCGGGCTTATCATTAATAACCTTCGCACGTAAACCTTCTTTTGGAGAGCCCTCCTATTGAAGAACCTTTTACTCCCTGCTCCATGATCTGAACTTTTCTTTCCGCTTGAAGCATTAATCCTCTGTCAAAACTCTTTGACCTCAAGGATGGTCTCGCTCGGCTCTTCTATCTTCATATCTTCTAGTTCTTCGTTGGTCTTAGAATTGAGGAATTTGATGATATCATTTGCCCGAGTTGGTATATCTCCCAATTCCACTCTAATATTCTCAATATCCTGTTTACTCCTCTCTAGACCAACCTTCCATTATGCCCGAACATAATTTTGGATCATGGGCCATACTTCATTTATGGACTTTGTGATGTTTGTCCATACATTCTCTTTGGCCTCATCCAAAGTCTTCCCTGCCACTATCTGCTTGCTTCGTTGCCGTGAACTCCCCGGCTTTAAGTCGCTCACTTTTCTTTAGAGAGATCGGTCTGAAGGAAGTTTGAGTTCTCGAGGTTCTCGGGGAATCCTCCTTTCACCTTCCATTTCACAATAGTTCTTGTGTTCATCTTTTCCATGGATTTGCAAGGTCCGGATGTTCCTTCTATGATGTTAATGAGTTGCAGAAGGGATTGTTGTTGTCACCGCCGGCCAGATTGCTCCTAAAATCGAGATGACACTCAATGGAATGACTTCCATTACCTTCAGCTTCTCCTTTCTTTAATAGTTTCTCCATCTCAGCCTTCCATTTCTTTGAGTCGCATTTTGCTCCATGAGCAGTTTGAGCATTTCGTCCTTCACCTTCTTTCTCTGCTATCTCCTTCGCCTGTGAATTCTCTGTGGGTGGGAGTTTTAGCTGTTTTCTTAAGTATGCGATTTCTTCATTCTTTTTCTTTATCATTTCCTCAGTTGTTTTCACGTTTGAAGGATCATAAACCATCTTGAGGACCAACTCCTCCAACGCTCTTGATTCTATTGTCCTTGCAAAGGACGATATCTTCTCAATCCTGAGTCAAGGTTGAGTACTGCTGAGTGCTAACACTCGCACTTGGTCGTTGTATAAAGCATGCACCAAATGTATGGAATACCACTTCGTTGTTTGTGCGCATCCATCCGACCATTGGTGCACATCCTTCGGTTTTAAAAATTCGGTTGTACTGGTAGTCCGTGATTACTCTTGGTCTGCACTGCGACTCGAGGAAGGCCATATGCATCTCGCTCTTTTCTCAGGTCAATGAAAACAATGTACTCAGTCATAGTCGACGCTCGCTTTTCCATTGAGTACAGTACCGCTAATAAGAGTTCCGATTCTTTCTTAATCACCGCATTTAAAAAATGCTCAACTTGGGCCCGCCTGTCCGGGATCGAGTGTCCAGAGGGGAGTCTGAGGATTTCTTTGGCACCGTTGGGGTGATGTCTTTATGTAGGCTTGAGACGAAAGGTGAGATGACAGACTTGACCACTATGGTAAGCAGGGCTTCTTTCTCCCCCGTAGGACAGAGAACTGTGGTTGTCTTGGGCCTCTCAGTATGCAACTGGAACTCTTCAAATGACACCTCCTTGACAAAATGAGACAAATCTTGCTTCCAGGCCTTTTTCCTTAGGGACCTGTGCTGTGGTCGTTGGTGGCACAAAGGTCGGGGGAACCCGTTGTTCCACTTCGATCAAGGTGTCAGCCACCCACACTGGGTGTCTGATTGGTGAATTTTTCAATCTCAAGCTTGGACTCATGAACATACATAATGTTTTTATTTTTCACCCACATTTCTGAAATGATCCTACATGCATCATAGTGCCATGGGAAACTCAAAAATAATTTCATTTCCTCTCAAGATTCGGTCCACTTTCTCCGGCTACTATATCGCTAAGTGATGAAGGATTCAATTTGCCCCTTGATTCTAAGCTGCCGCTTTTTCTTCAAGGATACAAAATGGATGTCATCCGAATTCATGATCCGTCTGATATACTCTAACGCGAAGATTTTTACCGGCACATACTTAGGCAAATTTTGTGGGTGCCAACTCAATAACTAATACTCCCGATCTCTATGTGGCTTTTGATACAGTACCAATCCCCGGTTCTTTAGTTGTCCGAGATGTAGGATTCTCCTCGACTTCGTCACATTCGAGGCCCCTAGCTCCACCGGCCAACACATGCTTTACCAAAGGGTGGTAGAACAGATCAATGAATGCTTTGAAGGCGTATTCAACAGAGTTACGCTTAAACAAAGAGGTCCATGCTATGAATGGATGAGGCCTTCCATCCAAGGCCCATTTTCCTCGTAGCATGGAAAACTAAATTTATCCGCTGATAGAACACAAACATGTGTATGCTAACATAGACGAAAGTATCTGAACATGCTCTTCCAGGCTAAAAATTCACGAACCGTTTCCGTGAATATTGTCTACCAAGAAGTGTGCTTGAAATCAAACCGGGTGGTGGGCTTTTCATCATGGAGAAAATGGATAGAAACCTGCACGGGCTCATCTACCCATTGGTTGAAATAGTACCCTAGCAAAGCACAAAGGGAAGAAAAGACCGTTACCCTTAGTGGAGAATATGGACGACGGGTAAGGGGGATTAGTGGAAGGAATTGAGCGGAGGTGGGAAGAAAAAAGCTCAAATATTTGATCTCTCTGGGGAAAGTTCATCTTTTGATACAGCTCTGTAATGATTTCTAGGTTGAAAGGATGAAGAGTCTAAGATCGGAATTTGCATCATCCGGTCTACATCTTCTAAGTGATGAAGAACAGGTGTCTCCGATGATGATGACAATCTCTATCTCGGGAATATAGTGGGCTTGACATTTGAGAGCGAAATTGGGAAAATGGTGGTTCTGGGGAAAGAGGTAGAGGGGCAAATTGGACTTTATCCAATTTCATGTTCGGGTCCAGAAACCTCCCCGAGCCAAGGACCGAGGTTTGAGAAATTGAAATCGCATTGGGTATCTATGATCAATCTGTCTTTATCGACCAAGGTATTTTGTCCAGGTCGACAGGAGGTGGAGAAAAGGATTCTCCTCTCCTTCTATTTTTTTTTTTTTTTCCTTTTCCTCCTCTCCTTTCTTGATTTGTCCATCAAAGGTAGGTGACTTTTCCTTTTTGAATTCTTATGTCAGAGAAATCTATGAGTTTCTCCGGGTGCGACGAAAGAACCGCAGCGTAGGGGAAAACGGTAATTTTATTTAAAATGGGGTCTAAGCATGGGAGACGTCACTGATAAAAGATAGGTTATCCAGTTAATAATGGACAACGCCACTTGGGGATGAGATGGAAGGTGACGGTGGCCAAAACATACGGACGGGTGACGTGAAGGCTAGGGATTGGAGGTAAAAAATCGCAACAAGGGGCTGGTCATGATTGAAAAGGGTAAAGGACTGACAACAATTATGGGATGGGACATAACTCGAAAACAAGTGGAACAAGTGGAATATGACATCCATAAGTGACGGAGGTCAGCCGATGGCGATGGTGACGAGACTTTGGGACCAATAGATTTGTGCCACATATGACAAGGGGCCGCTTTTAGGAGATAACTACTCCGACCCACCCTCTGTTAAAAACAGATCATCTGGGGGGTCCAAAATTCAATATGGGCCATTGATCTCACTACCGCTTTCTTGGCCACAGATCTTATGCTTGTGACACTATTCGACCCTCCATTAAAGGCGCATGACTGGGGGTCCAATCCAACTGACCTTTGATTTAAGCCATTCCTAGGCCGCCCAGATAAAGGTCTTATTATCGCATTCGACCCCTGCTAAAAGCGTATCGGTCGGGGGTCCGGAATGATCTGTACACCATAGATCTGAGCACCACAATCAGGACCGTTGATATGTGAAGGAAGTATAAATCAAGAGGAGAATACATGTGACTGGAAAACTTAGGATAAATACATCTTATGGGTTTTTCCAACTTTTCACATAGACACCACCAAGGGGTTTCCAATTAAACTTATATTTTGTGGGCTTTGAGACATGAGCGCATATTTTACATCAGCCGGGTTTTATTGGAATGAAGAAACAATGACACTAACCTATGTTATAACCTAGTTTCCTATGAAAATTAACCCAAATTAAACTGTTCGGTTAAGAAATTACTTCAATTAGGGACATTCGACCGTGGATTAGACAGTCCGGCCAAATTTATTCACTAATCTAATCCTAGACACTTTGGCTAAGATTAAACAGCTTAGCCAAATTCATTCACTAATTCTATCAACATCAAATTTAAAGAACTTGGCCATGCTTAAACGTATGGACCAAGTTACCATTATTGCATGGGGCTTTATTCAATTCTTTATGCCCTCTTTTTTTTTTTCTTCTCAAAAAAAAAAAAAAAAAAAAATCATTTGTCAACAAACACCGCGAGATATAATATTCCGGCCACCAGCTGATTCCTATAACTTATAGGGTGATAACAAGATATACCATTGTAAAACTGCACTAACCTCAGACCACTAACCCAAACAACCTGCATTTCATATCGCCTAATCAACTTCTGTACCAACCAAGCATGTATCAAAAATACAACATGTGTGACTCAGAATTGCAGATCACGATATGTATGTGCCCTCATATGTTGTGCAATCCCACGATAATACACCTATCCGTTATGCAACCTATGTATGCCTCTCAAAACTAGGTTTCTTTCTTCCAAACTGGACTCTCTCCAGAACTTATTTCACATAGATTTGTAACCCGTCACTGTATCCGTGATCGTAACTGTACCTCGTGCATGCATCCTCATACATAACCTTCACCAAGAACTTTATATATCTCTAGTCATGTGCCATATATGTGTGTATAATCATGAACAAGTATAATAACCCTCACATTAATCAGACATCAAACCCTTTCGATATTCAACCTCTCATGATTACATCAACCACTTCACAAATACAAGCTTCAACCATGTGCCACAAAAACCCCTTATCCATATGCCAAGAAATACAAGATGTGCCTCAACTCTAACAAGAAGTATCAATGAGAAATACTGATTCAACACGATTTCAGAGATTTGACTTATACAGCCATCCCAGCGTAACCACTAGTCTCTCTAGGGAGAATCACCAAATCTCATATAACCATTTGCAAGAAAAAAATCAACCATTCATAGAAATAAGACATACCTTTGAGCCAATGGATCTCCATGTAAGTTTGAGTAATCAGACCTTCCCGAGCTTGATTTCAGAATATAGAACCTCTACATGCTCATCTTCTCAAGTTTCCATGATTTTACCCACATGTACGCATTCTATCACACCTGCCAGCTCCGTATGCACGCACCCTATCACCTTGTCAGCCCACACACACCTCGTAAATGAGGGTTTTAGTATTTTCTATATTCCAAAATTTATCCGGCCAACCCTCAGGCTACCTAAGACGCTAGTAACTGTGATGTAATTTCAATGAGTACTTGCAATAAGCCTACACAAAAAATATATTCAATATGTTCAAGTGTGATTAAATGAGAGAGTCTTATTTCTTATTTATACTTTCATGTAGCATCCCAATTTTCTTATTTTAGAGAGTTTCCATTATTTTTTTATTTTCTAAACAATTTCTTTTGCAAACACTTTTGACTACTTTTGACCTTTTGGGGCTTTTCTTATGACTCATGAGGGTTTCTCCACTTCACATGGCTCATAACTCTCTTAAACTATTAGGAGTTATGACGTTTCCATTACTACCAATGGAAATGGCATGACATACCATCCATATATAATAGTTCACTCTACAAATATATCAAAACTCATACCATTATCCATCAAACAAACTTGGGTCCATTACCTAAACCTTTGTGCTAATTTCAGAATGCTCTACTGCATTTCTTCAAGGGTTGATATCAATGAAAACCAACCCAATTAATCAACAATATCCCCTTTGGCATCAATGGAAAACTGATCCAATATCAATTCATGTCACTCATGCTCCCCTAGAACCATGCCTTTGTGCTCTACATCTTATAAATCTCTCCCCTTTGTCATCAACAATGGAAAAGGTATCTTTCCATCCGGGCTACTCCCCCTAATCAACCTGCCCTGGGGATACCTCTGAATGAACTCTTCTCGGGTTTCCATCTCCAACATGAAATGTCCCTTCTATGGTGTTTCCTTGTGTAAATATAACACATATAAGATAAGCACTCAAAAATTCATTTTGGAGTAGAAATTACTCTAAGTCTCCGACGAAGATACTTAAAGGATCCCCCAGGAAGTGGTTTTTGTAAAGATGTTCTCCACTTGTTCTTTTGTTCCCAAATACTCAACTCATTTTATTTTCTGCAACCTGTTCCCTAGAAAGTGATACTTCTGATTGGAATGTTCTTAGTCTTGAGTGCATCACCGGGTTCTTTTGAGATACTGATGGAACTTCTTGTATTATCATAATATATTTGAATGGGATCATCATATTCAACTCAGAGTATATGTTATATTTTGTTGCATCCATAGAACTTATGTACAACATGTGTTTGTTGCAATATACTTTCTCCTCGACTGTAGATAAGGATACTCATGATATTTTTTTCTTTTCTTTAGCCATGATACGTAAACACTCACCTAAGTAGAAATGCCGCCTAATCGGTGTTTTCCATCGCTCATCAATGCAACATTCCCAATCAGACCGGTGGTAGTAGGAAATAAGTGATATATCCTTTTCATTTTGATACCATAATCCAAACTCATGTTCCTTTGAGATATCTAAAACTTCTCTTCACTGCTATCATGCATGTGATTCCTTTAGTGTCGCTTGAAATCGGTGGGGCTACCTATCCAAATTCTTGCACTACATCTGGTCTCGATGGGTTGTCACATATAGTAAGATGCCAATCATCAACTCAGATTTCCTCTCGTCTATAGAATTTGAAGCATCATCTTTGCCTAACCTGCAATTGGTTTTCACAAGAGTGGTAACTCCTGTTTGAATCTTCCATTCTAACCTCCTTTGAAGTATTTCTTTGATATAATTGGCTTGAGAAGTAAAAATTCCTTGGTTTCTTCGATGTATTTGGACGATCTAAAGAAGGATAGTTCTCTCGAGTAATGACATTTCAAATTCATTCTACAGGCTATCCTTTCGCAGTTTCTAGCTTAACCTCGTCATCATTAATTCCAGTGGCCACTATCATCAACATAAACTTCAATTACTTAAATACTATATTGAGTTACCTGATGTAGAGGTTGTTGTTCTCACTTCCCTTTTTGAACCCTACCTGTTGTAGATATTTATCTAGTCTAGAGTACCATGTTTTAGGGAGCTGTTTTAGACCATACAAGGCCTTTTCAATTTACACACATAATCTATGTTCTCTAACAATTGAGTCCTTTTCCTCAAGTTGTTCAATGTAGACTCTCTTTCTTCAATTTCATCATTCTAAAAGCTGATTTCACATCCATATGATACACTTTAATATTCTTGAGCATGCATAAGTTGTGAGCACTGGATTTCTTCCATTCTAGTTAACCAGAGAAAATGTCTTCTCAAAGTTGATTCCTTCAACCTCAGTATTATCCTTACATAATGTATCTAGCTTTGTTCCTTGGTAACCTATCCATATTCATTCAATTTATTTCTGAATACCTACTTTGTGCCAATCACATTCTTGGCGTTTCTTTTGTCTTGGAACCAATTCCTGGGCTTCTCTATTTGATCTGATTCTATCCATGGACTTATTCCAAAATTCATCCTTGTTGGCCTTTCAAAACACTCAAGCTTGTCTCTCAATTGTATATGAGAGTTCTATGTGCATTTGTTCTAGTGAATAGATTCTTCTTGTAGTCTCAACTCTTGCATCTTTGTTTATGATAATCTGATCTAAAGGATGATTCTTCCTCAGCATCATTTGCTAGGTTTCTTGAAGGAAATTGCTGAACTTTCTACTTCTGGCCTCGATCCTCTTCATCTTCCTTCTACTTTTCTTCATCTTCTGCTTTCCTCAAAGTTGTTCCATTGATCATTTTCTTCTTCCTTTAATTCTCGGCTCCACTGCTTCATCAATTGTTGTATTGATGCTTTCCACAACTTTGTTCAACTCATTAAAAATACTTCCCAGGCTGTTTTCCTTGTATTTGAGTAACTAAAAGTACTCCTTTGTCCACAAAGAGTCAAATTTTCCCATTTTTCCATCTTCTCTTTGATGTAGCATTTGTTTCCCAAAACTCTGAAGTGCTTCAAATATTTCATCGTGTCTTCCTTTCCATCTCTCGTAGGGAGTTTTTTCAGTTGGTGTTTCTAAGCATTAATTTGTTTTGAATGTGAACTACTGTATGCATTGCATGTGTCCAAAAGATATTCATTGACTGAATTCATTAACATTGTTTGAGCCATTTCCCCTGTATTGTCTCCGCTCTTTTTCAACTCCAGAGTCCCGCTGAGGTGTCCTAGATACTAATAATTGTCTTTTTATTCCATGTTTACATTAGTCCATAAATTCTTTGAAGTGAACTCCTCCTTTATCATATCTCAAACATTGATTTTGAATCCATTTCATTTTCAACCATTTTTATAGGACCTTGAAGTTTTTTAAAAGCTCGACTTATTCTCATAGAGCAAAACTGTAGCTATTCTTGTATAATCATCAAATAATAACATAAAGTATTTCACCTTTTAAACCCTTTGTTTTAGTTTTCGTCCAACTATATTAGTATGCACAATTTCAGTTGGTCTTGTCGCAACATCCTTTTGATTTGAACCTGGTCTTTAATTGCTTTCTTTGTTGACAATGCTTTCATAGTTTTGCTGTTTTCTTGCATCTGGGGCAATTCTCTAACCGCTTCCTTTTTATGAATTTGACAAGGTTATAAATTTTATGTGACCCATTATTCTTTTGTTACAGCCATGTTCTCATCTTCCTTTCCTAGACAAAATTTTTCATTTTAATTTCACTTGGTACATATATATTGCTTGATGTTCTTTGCAACTCTGCAATCAATTTTCCAACCTTCTTTTCTTATCTCATGACTTTGTGAATCTAAAGTACCTTTATGACATTGGTCACACATTTGACTCACACTTAAAATATTATGTTTCATATCTTCTACTAGTAGAACATTTTCACCTTGGTATTCTTGTTTCCAATTTTGATCACAGGATCTTTCCAATGATTTTAGTTGAATCATCATTCTAAGGAGACTTATCAATATCTTTCATTTATTAATGTAAGAAACTTGTCTTTACCACCTATCATGTGTTTTGAATTATCCACCATCAACATACCAAATTAATGCTTGCTCTTTCTTAGTTGTAGAGTATTGTGTGCATTGTTCATTGCTATACCGGGATTATTGTTGGAAGATTGTTGTTGTCATTGATGTCAACCCTTAGTCATGGGTTTTGACCGCAAGATTGATAAAGGTATTTGGACATGAAAGACAATGCACATACATATACAAATAATCTACGGAATGGATAGTATACATCATGTTGTTTCCGGTGGTATGTGACACATCACGCGGATCCTCATGGTTGAGGAGAATGAATTTTTGAAGATGACAAAGTGAATTGAAGAAGGAAGTACATGGCACCCTTGAAGATAATTAAAGAAAAAGAATTACAAAATAAGAAAAGTGTCAAGTCGGTCTTAATTTAAAAGGAAGTGACATAAATGGTATAAATAAACATCATTATACATTCCATTTGACACAAGTCTAATTTCAGAGGAAATCTGAATTATAAGGTCGGATTTCAAGGGATGATAAAGTCTTTTGGTGATGTAAGTTCTAAGGTATGTTATTTTCTTGTGTCATCTTACCATTTTTCATAACTTTTTTTTTCTAGAATGATTCAGACAGAAATATCTATGGTACTGAGAAGACACATCAACGCACTGCAAAATTTCATCTCTGATTTGCTATAATTATGGAGATACACTCAGGAAGATATAGGTTTGTGACCACCTGCTTTCAACAATAAACAGGTGTTCCGGTAAAAAAAGTCATAACTTATTCAGAATCCAATGCAAGGGGAATTCACTTCCATTGGAAATAGTACGGATTTTAGTTTCTTTTTTGTGAGTTTTAGAACTGTATGTTAAATATTGAGCGTGGGGCATGCTGTACAAGTTGGGTCTTCTGAATAAACCAAAATTGAATAAAGTCTACCATTCTTTCTATAACTTCATTTTGGGGAGGATTCAAGGATTGAAACTTGGAGAAGCTTCAGAGAATACATTGAGTAATATTATACAGGATCAGAAAAGTTCCAAGAATTGAAGAATTGCAGAACTGAAGAAGTCTCAAGAAGCATTATCGCCCCATGTGATGATTGGCTGATGGTGATGATTTAAATGCAAAGTTTTATTATCTCATATATTCTTGGTTGGGCGGAAGGCAGATGGAGAGTTCAAATATCTCTTGATATTGAGCATTGTATTTCCTCTTGGAGCCCATCCCTCCATTTACATTTTGGAATCTGTAGCTACCTTTGAAGTCATTACTTTGAAACAATAACTATTGATTATTTCATATATTGTGCATGGTGTAACTGTGGTGTATTTGTAACTCTTATACTATTGTTCATTTCTCATTGATATAATTGAAGGTTTAAGTATAAGTTGAAAAGGTTTTAATTGTACATGATACTTATTCACCCCCCCCCAGTATCAACAATTGGTTTTGTGAGCGGCTACCTTCATAATTTAACCACTAGAAGGAAGATCCCATTTGGAATATTTCCTTCCATTTATGCATAGGAAACATTCCAAATGGGATTCAACCATTTGATGGAAGCACTTTTGAATATTGGAAAAATAGAACGGAAACTTACCTGAAAGCTCTTGGGGTAGATGTTTGGTTCTCATTTGTTTCAGGATACAATGTTTTGAAGAAACCAAAGACTATATCTCAGAAGGAAGCAAAAAGGATTAACAAATTGGAAATAGATACCACCTTGGATGGATTGACAGATTCAAGGAAATCCAAGTTGTGGGATCATGTGCATCAACAAAAGAGATTTGGGACAAGATACAAGACCTTATGCAAGGGAAAAGAAGAAGAAGAAGAAGAAGAAGAAGTTGAAGAAGATTACATCTTAGACTTCAAAGAAGAAAAATAGAGGTTGTTCCTTTTGTTTTAATTGTGAAGGAGTAGGGCAAGTTGAATTTGAATGTCTCATTCAAGTATTGAAAGAGATGACAATAAAGAAGAATAAAATCATGAAATAGAAATGATTCAACAAGAAGATGAGAATCTTAAAAATTGAAGCATGTTGAGATTGAAAATGCCAAGCTCAAAGACACACATAGAAAACTAAGCAGTGAATTGGCTAGTTATGAAAAATATACAAGCTTAAAGAAACAATTAGAAGACTTCTAAAACTAAGAGAAGAAACCATTTCTTTGAAAAACTCTACTTGAAGAAGCAAGAAGACAGCGTATAAAGAAGGTCCATAAATGATAAAGAAAAGAAGAAGATTGTGAGAAACTTGAACAAGAAGTTGTGTCATTGAGGAAGAGCTTAAGAAACTCGCTAAGTGCCAAATAATTAACACATCTTGAGCGTGCATGGGTGAAAAATTCATACAAAGAAGATGTAAATACCAACAAGAAGGTTGAAGAAAGAGCTACAATGACAGTTGATGAGAAGTGACCAGATACTAGAAAGAATGAATGATTACAAAAGAGATGAATATCCAAGAAGACCTCCTACCTTTTAGGAATCAAAGAAGCTCTAATCAATATGAAGGAAACTAAGAGTAGATCATGAACCCGGGATGGACTACATCACAAAGAAGGTCACTTACTCCCATGTATCAAATTTTTTCTTAACATTGTTATACTTGCAAAATTTGGACATAAGGCAATTAATTGCTTAATCAATGAAAGGAACAAATATGCAAGAAACATGAATGGTGTAAATAGAAGATATGGAAATAATCGTGGATTGTCAATAGAAGTTTATAATCCATTTTACCCATTGATGGACAAAATATTGTATGCTACAAATGCAATTATCTTGGTCACAAAGCACTTAGGATTAAAATATATGAATGAATATGTCCCTATGCCAACCACAATATGGAGAGAAAAGAGATTCCAAACAATGAAAAATTGTCAATAAATATTAACCAAAATATAAAGATGAAAATGAATGGTACATAGATAGTGGATGTTCTTCACACATGACCAGGATCAAGACAAATTCATCACCTTGAAGAGAAAGGGTGGCAATGTTGCATTTTGGAGATGACTCCGACCGCCAAAATACTTGGAGAAGGTGGTAGAGCTTGGAAGAAAAAAATGTAAAAGCAAGAATGTTCTATTGGTTGAAGAATTGAATCATACCCACTCGTCTGTTAGTAAATGTGTGATCAAGGATACACTCTACGCTTGATCTCCCTAAAATGTAAAAATCAGAAAACAACTCAGAAGATTGGTTGCAATCAACAAGAAGACCGAACAACATATAAATCCTAGACATGAAGAAGAGAGAAAGATAGAAGACACACAAAATGATCTCCAAGGAAGAAAAAGTCCCAAAGACCAAAATAAGGATGAAGTATTATTGAGTGCCACATGTCGTGGGGAGCAACCCCAAAGAAGAAGGTTACCTTTTTCCATTAAAATCGGGAGTGTTTCTGTCCTTTTCCATTGATGTCAAAGGAAGGAATGGGATCATGATGATAGAGTATGACTTATTTCCATCAATGACAAGGGGGAGATTGTTGGAAGATTATTAAGGCCATTGATGTCAACCCTAGTCATGGGTTTTGGACCACAAGATTGATAGCTGTATTTGGACATGAAGGACAATGCACATGCATATACAACACCCAGAATGGATAGTATACATCATGTTGTTTCCGTGAAGTCTAGACATAATGTCAAATGGATCCTCTTGGTTGAGGATAAATGAATTTTGAAGATGACAAAGTGAATTGAAGAAGAAGTACATGTAGGCCCCGGAGATACCAATAAAGAAAATAATTACAAAATAAGAAAGTGTCAAGTTCGCCCTAATGTTAAAAGGAAGTGAAATAATGGTGCTAAATAAACATCATTATACATTCATTTGATTCAAGTCAAATTTCAGAGGAAATCAGAAGTAAAGAAGACCAGATTTCAAGGGAGGATGCAGTCTTTGGTGATGTGTTCTAAGGTATGTTATTTCAGGTCATCTACCATTTTTCTATAACTTTTTTCTAGAACGATTCAGATGGTAAAATCTCTATGGTATTGATAATACATATCAAGGTACCTCTAGTAAAAAATTCATCTTTTGGATTCACTATAATTATGGAGATACACTTCCGTGGAAGATAGGGCTTGTGACCAATCCTAAAGCTAGTAAATAAACAAGTGTCTCCTAAAAATAGTTTCATAAATTCTTCATACAGAACTAAAATGAAGGGACCACTTCCATTGGAAATAGTATGGACTGTGTATTCTTGTGTGTATGTTTCAAAATCATATTTTAAATATTCAATGTAAGTATTTCATACAATTCTGGGTCTTCTAATAAAACCAATTGAATAAAGTTCACCATTCCTTCTATAACTTCCTTTTGGGAATTCAAGGAGGGAAACTTGGAGGAGTTTCAAAGAATAAATTGAGTAATATTATCTATAGGATCAAAGTACTCCAAGAATTGAGAATTCAAGAAATTGAAGAAGTCTCTCGAAGCATTTATCGTTCTATGTGATGATTGGTTGATGGTGATGATTTAATGTAAAAGTTTTATTATCTCTCATATATTCTTGGGTAAAGGAAGGGCACATGGAGAGTTCAAATATCTCTGATATTGGAGGATTATATATTACTCTTGGAGTTTTATCCCACCCTCTACATTTGGAAACTATAGCCACATTTGAATTCATTAATTCCCTTGAACAATATCTATTGGTTATTTCTCATATATCATGTGCATGGTGTACTGTGGTGTATTTGTGTAACTCTTATACTATTGTTCATTTCTCATTGGATATAATTGAATGGTTTAAGTATAAGTTGAAAAATGTTTTAAATTGTACTTGATATTGATTCACCCCCCTCTCAGTATCAACGCTTATTCTTTCTTATCCATGTTCTCTTCTGAGGTTCCTGTCTATGACTGTTGTTGTTCTGTTGTGGTTCTCTAGGAGGAACTATCATTCTACAATATTTTTCCATGTGTCCAAAGTTGTTACACTTGAATCATTCCACTTCAGTGCTCAATGATTCAAACATTTTGTAACTTCTTCTCTGTGTTTCATTGGGACTTCTTGGATAACCCTTTTGTGTATGACTTTAAAAGTTGTTTATGTTCTTACTGTTAGATCTGCAATTCATATCTTTATGTCCAAAATTATTACATGCATAACATAAATAAAAAAATATAGTTTGATACTTGGGAGTTGAAGATCTTCTGAAAGGAGTTTCTCTTCTGAATCCCTCTTCTTCCTGAGGCCTATCTATCAGTCATTGATTCTAAAATCTAGATGTTCTCGATGAAGGATTGTCCCTATAATCTTCTTTGTAGGTATTCATATCCCCTTTGATTGTTTCTGCATAGATTTTTGGATATATTTCTTATTCTATTGTGTTGGATCTTGATCCCTTTTCTGTCTGATTTTATCCAAGTCTGGACTTGGCACAATGAGGCTTTTGATTGTTGATAATGTCATTCAAAACCTTTGAGATGTTCTGCATATTTTTCTTTTGAAGATCCTTTCTTAATGTGACAATCTATGCTTCCAAATTTCCAATGATCATGTCTCTTTCTTCCAGTTGTTCTTTGAGTTCTTCTTCAATTCTTTTATCTTCTTCTATTTTAACCTTCAAATTTGTGATCATTTGTTCTAGTTCCTGAGTGTCTTCTTTCTTGCCTAGTTCCGCTTGTAGCTTCTTATTTTTCTTATTTTCTCTTCATATAACTTCTATGGCACACAACAATTATTCTCGGTAGTCAAATTTTGCCTCTTCATATTCTTCTTCGGTGTCTTCTTTGTCAGAGTCTTCTACTACTATGAATAGAACTCTTTTTGTCTCACTGTCACTAAGTTCATATTCATCTAATGATGAGATGTCTTCTTTGGTGCATAATATTTTATTGGAAACTTTCTTTTTGGTTCTTGAAAACTTTCTTGAAAACTTTCTTTGAATGGTTCTTCCTTCATATTTAGTTGTTCGAACTGACCTCTGTAAGTTTGAAGCTTTGCTGCTTTGAATTTTGAATCTCCTTCATAAATATTTTGAAGTTTGTCCCAAATCTCTTTAGCAGATTTACATTGTATAACTTTGGTAAATACCGATTCACAAAGACCATTCAGAAGTGCATTTATGGCTTTGGAATTATTTTTACTGAGTTTTATTTCTCTTTCATTTGTTGGAGGAACTGCTAGTTCTTTTTATCCATCTACAACTGATTGCCAAAATTCAAATCCCTATGCCTGTATATATGTTTTCATCCTTCTTCTCCAAAATGCATACTTCTTTCCATCAAACTATGGTATTCCATTTTTATACATGTTATTTCTCTCCATGATCTACCTTTTAGTGGTTAAACTAATTTCTGAAGGAAATTGCTCTAAATCCAATTGTTGGATTACTGAGAAGGGGGGTGAATCAGTAATAGAGAAATTTAATATTTTTTAACCATATAATGCAAGTGTTATATCAATGTAGCATTATCATCCAATAATTGCAGAGTAAATAAACAATGAACAAATGACCAATCATACACATACACATTACACCAATGTTTTTATGTGAAAACCAAAAGAGGGAGAAAACCACATAATTATTTTTCTTATATCTCTTGAAGAATTACATTCATTGGAAGCACCAAATTCCTTTGTTTTCCAGCTGCAATTAGAAGGAGGCTCCAACCCCCTAGTTTCTCAGGCTACTACCTGAGGGAAGCTCCAACTACCTAATTCTCTGGCTACAACCAGAAGGAGGCCACAACCCACTATGTTCTACGGCTACAACTACTTGTCCTTGCCCCATCCAACTGCCCCGACGTAGAAGTAGAATCACTGTGAGATATACCACTGTAAAATTGTACCAACCTATACCACTGATGTAATATCCACAAGGACAAGCCCTGTTGTAATCATGTTTATGAATTGTAAATCATTTTTGTAGGATGGTGAGTTGAGTATTGATAATATGGTAGGCTTATGTGTTTATTAGGCTAGAGAGCCTAAGTGTTAAAGGCCAGGAGCCTGCTTTTGTATATGTAATATGCAGAACGTTAATAAATATTAAACATCACTGTGTGCACACTGACCACGAAGAAAGAGTGATGGGGGACTAAGCTTCCATAGGGGGGGGTAAGGGAAGAGGGGGATGAAAGGTTGGAAAGAGGGGCTAAGCTTAGGGGCTTAAGTCCTTGGGAATACTATTTTATTATTATTCTAAAGTTGTGGGAAAAAACATGTTTTTATCCTAAGTTCTGGGAGAGGCAACACATGCAACTCCAACGTGTGCAAAAGGGAATGCACAAAGCTCCAGGAAGACAAGTGTCGACCTGGGTGCATGCAGTTAAAGGTTGAAGCATCAACTGAGTTGGGGGTTAGTCCTCCATTCTGCCATTGACTGTCTGAAACCATGAATTCCATCTGGTCTGGGTGTTGGCCCTCCATTCTTGCATCCGTCTATCTGAACTGTGTGGCTATTTGTCTGATCTCTGCATTGATTCCTTGTCACGTAGCTCTGAAACGAAGGTTACATAAACTATTCTATGTCTTAGTGGCCTGTTGTCATTTTCTGTCGTCGGAACCGATTGATTCTGTGTTCGACCTCTGCGTTGATTGAGCCATGTCACCTGCATATCCTGTGAGCTGAGCCTATCCGATCTTACAGAGTCGAGTATGTACCCGAACTGTCTTTGGGTTGCTTCCTTCTGTGTTTCCTAAGTGGAATTGACCAATAGTTGTTGTTGTTATCCTCACCTTGCAGGATTTGGGCTGAAAAATGGTTGAAGAACCAGGTTGTTAGGCCCGTGGTAGAATAGGTAGGTTGTCATGCCTGTGAGAAACTCTCTCTAGGTGAGAGAGTCTACTGGGAAGTGGTTTTCTCCTAGAGAGATTCCAACACCAGCTACAGAGCTATGAGAATTCCTGATTTGGCATATTGCCGAGACCCAGAGAGGGAGGTGAAGCATCGATGGAATGTGCTTGTGAAGGTGTATACTCCCGGGTGGAACAGGCATGTGGGGAATGAGAGTCTGTGAGTAGTGGGCATAAGAAGGTTCCTGGAGATAATCCTTCTGGTTGCTCTATGCAAGTTTCCTATAACCTCAGCCTAGTCTAGGATTCTCTTTCTCTGGGTGGAGCTTGGTCCTAGCTCTAGGGTGACCCACTGCTGAGCGTGATGAGTAGCATGGTCTAAGGCTGGGAAGTTTTTGGAAGGTTTTCACGTAGTTGGTGGAGTTACAATAGTTTCAAAGATAAGTATTAATTCTGTGTTTTAATTTCAATTAAAATGCATGTCTGTGATGCTTGCAATATTATCATGTATTCCGTTGCAATGATATTTACTGTTAATTCCATTAATTCTATATGTTAGCTATATGTTAGCAGTAATACTGTGATTAATCTATATTATTGGTTAAATTTCATTAAATATGTTAATTAGATTTAATATGCATGTTATATATAAAATCTTGAGAATGTTTCCACGAAGTAGCATTTCCCGGCAAGTGGGTTGATGGTCGGGGACGTTACAATTGACTTACAGCCAACCTGTACTACTTCCCTGCAATCAACTTGTACCTGAACTAAGCATGTATCAAACAAATACAACAGATACATGACATGTAGTTCTGCAACACGTGTATGCACGCACCCTATCTGTTGTGCATCCCGCGCATGTATGCGACCTATTTGTTATACAACCTGTGTATGCCTTATGAAAACTAGTGTTTCTTTCCTATGAAAACTTCTGATTCTATGCAAATTATTTCACATAGATTTGTAACCTGTCACTGTATCCAGACTGTAACTGTACCCTGTGCATGCATCCTCATACATAACCTTCACCCAAAGAATCTATATCTCTCTCTAGTCATGTGCCATATAAGTGTGTATAATCATGAACAAGTATAATAACCCTTACATGATCTAGACATCAAACCCTTTCTGATATTCAACTTCTCAATACATCAACCACTTCACAAATACAAGCTATCAACCATGTACCACAAAAACCCTTAGCCATATGCCAAGAAATACAAGATATGCCTCAACTCTAACAAGAAGTATCAACGATAAATATACCAGCACTGTATTTATGTAGATATGACTTATACATAAGATCCCATGCAACCACTAGTCTCTCTAGAGAGAATCCTCAAATCTCCATAACCATTTTTCATGCAAAAATCAACTATTCATAGAAATAAGACATACCTTTTGAACCAATGGATAGATATGATGTATCTGAGGACTATAGACCTTCCTGGGAGCTTGATCTCATAATCTAGAGCCTCTGCATCTTCATCTTCTCAAGTTTCCATGACTTTACCCACATGTACGCACCCTAATACATTGTCGGTCCACGTATGTACGCACCCTAATACATTGTTCACCCGCGTATGTATGCACCCTAATACACTGTCAACCCACGTACACCTCAGAAATTAGGGTTTTTTAGTATTCACTGTAATTCCAAAAATTTCATTGTCAACCCTTCGTGCTACCTCAAACTTTCACAACTTCAGATGTATCAATGAGTACTTGCAATAAGCCTTACACAACAAAAGATATTCAATATGTTCAAGTGTGATTAAATGAAAGAGGCTTGCCTCTTATTTACACTTTCATGTAGCATCCCACTTTCCTTATTTTAGGGAGTTCTCCATTAAATTTATTATTTAAATAATTTCTTTTACAAACACTTTGACTACTTTGACCTTTTGGGGCTTCTAGATGACTCATGAGGGTTCTCCAACTTCACATGGCCATAACTCTCTAACCGTGAGGAGGTATGTGACGTTCCACATACCACTGGAAATGGAATGACATGTAATATCCATATAGAATAGTATTACCTGCAAATATATCAAAACTCATACCATTATCCATAAAAAAAATTAGGTCCATTACCCAAACCTTTGTGCTACTGGACTTTCTTCAAGGTTTGACATCAATGAAAACCAACCCTATTAATCAACACCTTGTTGTAACTATTTTTAACTTTTACAATTCCTACTTTCAAATGATTAAGACTATTATTAATAAGCATATTTTGTGTTATCGAGTGATCATCAATTTTGGTTTGAGAAGCATACATCCATTTGGTGTGCCAGTTAGATTGTTTTTAGCTTGTGGCTAAGGTTCCTCCTCCTTGGATACTTATAGTAGGTTCTGCTGGCATTCTCCAATTGTGAGGTCATTCTTCTTGAAATGATTTCTAGATTGGCCAAAATTAAGCAACTTGTTACCCCCCCTCTCACCTAGGGGTAACACCCAAACTTAACTTGATTGCATATTTAATCCATCCAATGGAATGTTGATGATTGCAGCTATGTGAGACATTCTCCATCTTAAAAACCTGTGAGATGTGGATAATTGAAGTTATGTGAGTCTTTCTCTAAGATTACAAACCTGAGAGAAATCCCCTAAGAAGGGTACGTGGTTCCTACCTGAGGCAGAGATCGAACGTAGAGATGGTCTCCTCCATTCAGAGAGTTGAGAAGAAATCGGGATGATTATCCAGTGGGAAAGGCGATCTGTTGAATTAGACGTGCCTGTGGCTGAGCACAAGGTGAACGTGTGAAATCCCAAAGTCCTGGGTGCATCATCATGTGAACATAAATGAAGATGATGTATTAGCCTCCTCTAAGCATCAGAGTTGACGAGAAAAATCCAGATGATTCTCTTGTGTGAGACAATGGGAAAGAAGATCTATAGAGTGGGCATGTCTGTGGACGAGCACACGTGAACGTGTGAAGATCTGGTTCTTTTGTGTAATGCAGTGAGCTAGAGATATGGACATCCCTATGGATGCTCCCCTAGTGGATGAGCACTAGTGGGTGTATCAGATCCCTTGCTATATATTGTTCAAGAGTCAGACCTACCTATAACCCTAATTGTAATTTAAAGGGTACATGTCGACCCCACCTTAATGTGATTAGTAATAAATGTAAAAGATAATTAATCTAGTTAATATTAATTATAATATGACTTTGAGAGGTCGGCCCTGTTGTGCCAATAAACTCTTATGTTGATAGGAAAAGTCTAATATAATTAAAGGAAGATTCCCCATTGTGGAATCATATCCTTCACACAAGTTTGAAAATTTTAGCAAGTACATTCTCTTGGGAAAAGGTGCTCACCTCTCTTGGGCACTAGTATTCTAGGGTTTGAGCACCCTCTTGTGTGCTAAGTATTATTGGTGGTGAAGGTATTTCTCTTGAATAATATAGCAAGGTATTTGGCTAGGTTTTCTTCCCTTGTTGAGAAGGGTTTCCCAGGATACTTGTTGTGTTCTTGTGCATGGTGTTTCTTCTTGTGATCTTGGTTGCCGCAACATTCTTGTTTATGGTTAAGACAAATGAAAATTGAAATGAACTACATGATTAAACTAGATTATTGAAAAATTAACATGGTATCAGAGCATAAGTCTTGAATATCACATTGCACAAGCACCTTCCAACCTTTCTCTCTCACTTCTGCAAAAATTGTACGACCCTCCTAGGGTTTCCAGAAATTTTGTACGACATACCCTTATGAGAGTTTTCAGCACTCAAAACTTGGATGATAGGGCTAAAAAGAAAATAGGAGTGTACATAATCCTTGAACGCACCTCCAACAAGTCTCATATTGCATTTCTGTGCATTTTTATTTTTTGGCTCTTAGGGTTTCTAGGTTTCGTCAAATTCTGCAGAAAAATTTAGAATTGTACTTCTGCAAAACTTCCTGTAGAAAATATTCATCTCACTAGGGCTATCATATCTATCAAGCCTTATTTTTGGCAGTCATAAGACCAACAAAACCTAAAAGTGCTAGCCTAGCCTAGCCATTAGGTTTTCTAGCCTAGTTGACAAGGGTTTGTGAAGATGAGAAAAATCATGATGGGAAGCAAGCTTGATGATTCAAGCAAGCTCAGTTCCAGGAAGACAAGACCTCAAAGAAATGAAGACATCAACATCTAACCACTCTCAGGTATGGTTCCTATCAATGACAATACTTGGCTAATTGATAGTGGTGCCTCCAGGCACATGACCGGTCTTAAAAATCATCTAACACATTTCGTTGAGAAAGAGACACATCCACATGTTGTTCTTGGAGATGATTCCAGATATAATGTAAGAGGAGTTGGAACTTCTACTTTCCAACTAGATTCAAATATGCAAATTAAACTAGAAGAAGTACTATATGTACTCGGAATGAAGAAAAACCTTGTCTCTATTTTAGCCTTGGAAGACAAAGGTTACAAAATTACTTTCTTAGAAGGAAGAGTTCTTGCATGGCAAAAAGAATCTCATATAAGATATTCCAAATTAATTGGTGTCCGAGAAAACAAATTGTACAAGTTGAACATCAAACCAGTTCAAGCCTTATTACATGACACTATCAACTTGAGTGAGTTATGGCATAGAAGACTTGTTCACATTCATTATAGAGCTCTTCCAGCTCTAGGGAAAATGGTAACAGGTCTACCAGAGATACATATTCATCATAAATGTGTTTTAAAAGGTTGTGCTCTTGGAAAAAATGTTAAAGGATCCTTTCCTAGCAGTGACAACATATCCAAGGAAATCTTGGACTTGATACATTCATATGTATGTGGGCCAATGAGTGTCTCATCCTTAAATTGGTACTTATACTATGTACTCTTCATAGATGATCACTCCAATAAAACTTTGATTTACTTTCTGAAGAACAAGGGTGGAGTCCTTGCCAAGTTTCAAGAATTCAAAGCTCATGTTGAAAACCTGGTCGGAAGAAAAATCAAAATATTAAGATCAGACAATGGAGGAGAATACACCTCAAAATAATTTAACAGTTCTTGTATTGAAGTAGGAATTAAGAGGGAGTTCACAGTTCCTTACAAACCTCAACAAAATGGGGTTGTTGAAAGGAAAAACATAACTATCATTGAGGCAACTAAAGCAATGATACATGATCAGAATATACCTATGACTCTATGGGTAGAAGCATGTATGACAACAATATATATTCAAAACCGTATTCCTCATCAGATCCCAAAGAACATTACTCCAGAAGAAGTATTCACCAAAGTGAAGCCTGAGATCAGACACTTCAGAATATTTGGATGTCCAGTGTACCTTCATGTACCCAAAGAAAAGAGATCCAAACTAGAACCTTCATGAAGAAAGGATACATTTGTAAGATACAATGAATCCTCAAAATC
Source organism: Picea sitchensis (assembly GCA_010110895.2). Taxonomy (NCBI): domain Eukaryota; kingdom Viridiplantae; phylum Streptophyta; class Pinopsida; order Pinales; family Pinaceae; genus Picea; species Picea sitchensis. The sequence goes on along the minus strand of SNQJ01S0028206.1, from coordinate 115,592 downwards.
ATATCGAATCTAAATCCCATGTAAGAGACAAATTGAAGTAAGCAGAGATGTTACTTTTGAAGAATAAGTAGCCTTCCAAAAATCCATATAAGGTCATATGGAAATTGATACTGAAACAATACCTTCTCCCCCTTCAATAGTTTAGAGGGAGAAATATATTATTCTAGATCAGCCAAAAACTCTAGTTGATCCAGTTGCTACAACAAATTCAGTTTCCCCAAGCAACATACCCAGAGACATTACAGTTGGACATAAAACACCTGCTTGGGCTCGGAAAACCTTAGAAGAAGCAGAAGGGCATAAAGCCCCACAAGGAGCAACCAGAGAAAGAAAGAGACCAAAGATATTCTCAAGCTACCTTTCAGCCATGACCCACATTATTGACTCAGATCCAAATTGACATGGAGAAGCTTCCGGTGAACAAGTATGGAAATATGCTATGATTGAAGAATATCAATCTATATTAAAAAATGATGTATGGTTTGTTGTTCCAAGACCAGAGGGAAAGTTCGTAGCAACTTCCAAATGGATTTAAAAAATCAAACATGTTGTTGATGGAAGCATTGAAAAATACAAAGCAAGATTTGTGGCTAGAGGGTTTTCACAAATAGAGGGAGTCAACTATGACGAGACTTTTGGACTTGTAGCCATATATACCTCCATCCGATCTATTATTGCACTAGCTTCTTCCATGGGTTGGAAGCTACATCAGATGGATGTAAAGACAACTTTTCTCAATGGTGAAATTGAGGAAGAAGTTTATATTGAGAAACCAGAAGGTTTCATTGTACACAACAAAAAATATCATGTATGCAGGTTGAAGAAATCCCTATATGGTCTAAAACAAGCACCATGTGCTTGGTATGAGAAAATGGATGGATTTATTATGAGTCTAGGCTTCAAAAAAAGTGTAGCTGATCCAAACTTGTATTATCACATTGATGGAAATGAGTGTCTGATTTTGGTCTTATATGTGGATGTTGTTTTCCTCACCGATTCAGAGAGACTCATTGCTTAATGAAAGCAAGCATTGACTGCCAAATTTGAAATGAAGGATTTGGGCCTAATGCATTATTTCTTGGGACTATAAGTATGGTAGAGAATAAATGAGATTTTCCTAAGTCAAGGAAAATATACTATGGAGATACTGAAAAAGTTCAGTATGATAGAATGTAAATCCATGCCTACTCCAATGGTAATGGATTTAAAGAAAATGAGTGACACTAATTCAAGAGATGTAGATCCACATTTATAATGACAACTAATTTGATCTTTGATGTATCTGGTTAACACCAGACTATACATTTGCTATGCAGTGAATGTGCTTAGCTGGTTTATGAGCCAACTAAAACATACACACTGGATAGATGGAAAACACGTATTGAGATACTTAAAAGGAAAATTGGTTATGACTTGAGATACACATCCAACATGGACTTAATCTTGCAAGGATATTCCAATGCAGATTGGGCAGGAAGTGCAGTAGATAGTAATATCACCTCAGGTTGTTGCTTCACCTTAGGATCGACCATGGTTTCCCGGTGTAGAAGAAAACAAAGCTCTATGGCTTTAAGCACAATAGAGGCAGAGTACATTACACTAAGTGTGGAAGTTCGTGAAGTTGTATGGCTTCACAAACTTTTGAATGACTTGTTCAATCATGAGATGGATCCGACTACTATTCATTGTGACAACCAAATATGTGTAAAAATCTCCGAGAACCCAATGTTTCATGACAGTTCGAAACACATTGAAATCAAGTATCACTATATCAGAGACATGGTGCAGAGAAAGACAATACACATGTAGTATATTTCTACTCATGAAAAAATTGCAGATATCTTCACTAAACCACTTACCAAGACAAAGTTTGAGTATTTCCGTGAGAGACTTGGCTTGGTGTAAAATGTCTCCCTGACTGAGAGGGAGTGGTAATGATTGCAGATATGTGAGAAATTATCTAGCTTACAAACCTATGAGATGTGGATCATTGCAGCTATGTGAGTCTTTCTCTCAGCTTACAAACCTGAGAGAAATCCCCTAAGAAGGGTACATGGTTCATACCTGAGACAGAGATGGAATGTAGAGATGAACTCCTCCATTTAGAGAGTTGAGAAGAACTCCAGATGATTATCCAGTGGGAAAGGCGATTTGTTGAGTTAGACATTCTTGTGGCTGAGCACAAGGTGAACGTGTGAAATCCCAAAGTGTTGGGTGCATCATCATGTGAAAATAAATGAAGATGAATTATTAGCCTCCTTTGAGCATCAGAGTTGACGAGAAAAATCTAGATGATTCTCCTGTGTGAGGCAGTGGGAAAGAATATTTATAGAGTGGACATGCATGTGGACGAGCACATGTGAACGTGTGAAGATATGGTTCTTCTTTGCAATGCAGTGAGCGAGAGATAGGGACATCCCTATGGACATGCCCCTAGTGGATAAGCACTAGTAGGTGTATTATATCCCTTGCTATATATTGTTCAAGAGTCAGACCTGTTGTAACCCTAATTTTAATGTAAAGGGTATAGGTCGGCCCCACCTTAATGTGATTAGTAATAAATGTAAAAGATAATTAATCTGGTTAATATTAATTATAATGTGACTTAGAGAGGTCGGCCATGTTGTTCCAATAGACACGTCTATTGATAGGACAAGTCTAATATAAGTGAAGGAAGATTTCCCATTGTGGAATCATATCCTTCACACAATTTTGGAAATTTCAGCAAATACATTCTCTTGGGAAAAGGTGTGCACCTCTCTTGGGTGCTAGTATTCTAGGGTTTGAGAACCCTCTTGTGTGCAAAGTCTTATTGGTGGTGAAGGTATTTATCTTGAAGAATATAACAAAAAATTTGGTTGTTTTTTCTTCCCTTGTTGAGAAGGGTTTCCCAGGATACTTCTTGTGTTCTTGTGCATGGTGTTTCTTCTTGTGATCTTGGTTGCTGCAACATTCTTGTTTATGGTTAAGGAAAATGCAAATTTAAATGAAATACATGCTTAACCTAGCTTATTGAAAAATCAACACGGACATGGATCAAGTCAACCATTGAATTTCGTTGACTTTTCTCCATGCTCGTTGCATGGATGGAATTAAAAATCGAGATAAGGATTGCCATGGGTAACTAGAGGAGATCATGTCTCATGGTACATAATGTAAACAATTATCCCATAGATGATCATCAAAATTCTAATTAGATAACGACTCCTCCGATGCCTCCCCCCTCATCCAAATTAACTCATTTCACTTGATCAACATGGTTCATTTGATTATGGTGGTCCAACACACATTAGGTACATTAGTCATTGTTTCATATGAAGTGTCACATTTAATGCATTGGTAATTTAGGCGAGGATCATGGGTTGAAGTCAAATAATGGATCATGATTTCTTGGAAGTTATATTTTTTCCCTTGTTTCACCTTGGTGGCCATCATTTGTGTCCTAGTCTAGTATCATGGATTTATCACACTTTATCAATTGTACCCTAGTGATAGGGTAAATAGAGGTAAAGTGATATGGTTTCCTCATATAAACATGTATCACTTCCCTCATTGTAAATTGTAACTCATCTTGTGGAGAATCACTTCTACATTTGTCTTCTTTACTTCTCTTTCACTATGGATTACTTTTGTGCACTTTTTGGAGAATTATCTCGTGGATTCTTTGCAAGTGTTTTTGGATGGTTTCATTTCTAGTTTTTCCTCATGCTAGATGATTTGACTAAGTAAGTGTTGTTTTAAATTTGTAGATTGTTTATTCTTGATATATTAAGTAAATGATCTATCAAAGTGGTGATTTTGCATGTTATCTTGTTTCTTCTTGGATAAATATTGTTTTGAAACCCTAAGAAATATTTGTAGTGGACTATCTTCCAAGTTATCATTCATTTAAATCTTGTTTAAGGACATAAGGATTTTTCTAGGGTTTGTAGTTGACTACCCTAGATTTTTCTCTTATAGGTTATGATCCTAGTTTCTTTAGCCAAAATCATTTCTAGATCTCTTGCTTAAGGTCTTTGAAATACATAATATGACTTTTGTAAGGATTGTAAAGGACTACTATAAGTTTCCTTTCTAGAATATTCATACCTATGGTTTGTAGTGGACTACCCTAGGGTTCAACTTTTAAGTATTTTCCTTGCCTTTGCCCTCCTTAGAAGTTCCATGTTAGACTCCATATTCCCAAGGAAGCTAGACAACGCTAGTCTTCTCTCCATTGCAAGTGATTTAAACCGTAAACCTTCCTCTCTCCTTGACATCTTCTTTAGATTTATCTCTAGTTATATAGCATTGCATTTTCAAGTCATTTTTAGCCTAATGCCTAGGGTTTGTGTGCATTTTTAGCCTTAAAGAACTCTAACACTATTTATTTCAGTGTTAGTTGTTATTTCTAACCATTAGGGCTTGGAGTATTGCACTCATTTGAAGTATTTTCATTCTATTTCATTTCATAAATCATTACTTAATGGTTTGTTAAGATATTGACTAGATTTTAGCACATATTCCATTGCATTCTTGTCAATTTTAGGATTGTTTACTTGTTATTGTTATAAACTTGTTATTGTTATAAACTTGTTATATGTTGAATTATATCATATTTTATTCAAGTTTTATTACATAATTTTTTCTTTTTCTTTTGATAGCTAGTGTTTCGGGGCATTTATTTTACCTTTTCGACCTGATAATTGTCATTGGTTGTCTTAGAATACCCCCTCACACACAAAAAATTAATTTTATTTGTCTAATTCACATTGCCCTTGCATTGAACCTCGACCTAGATGGTGAAGTAACCAAGAAAAGGGGTTGTAGAATCACTTAGCCTTGCTATAGGATCCTTTGAGGTTACCAGGAAAGCCTCCCTTATGTTGGACCTCAATCCCTCACTAAAATGAGGGAAGTAAATACTTAGGTGACAGTGGCAATTAATTCCATATGTTACACTAGTTAAGAACATTGTGAAGGCTTTGCACAAGTGCTGGATTTTGTGATAACATTTTGGTGTTATTGTCAAGGAGAATTGAGTCATTCTTCTTGAAGATCATAATTTTATGCTTCAACAATTTCTTGGTAACCTTACATCAAATCCTTCCTTAGATAGCTTTCCTGACAACTCCATTGAGGGAAGAATCCATTTTCCTTTTGCACATTTTGATGAGCTTTGTTTGGAAATATCATCTGGTGACTCCACTGAACCCAAGTGTTGAAAACACTAATAAAATACTTAATATAATATTTTCTATTCCT
>SNQJ01S0028206.1:86227-96730 GCA_010110895.2 Picea sitchensis | reverse complement strand
CCACAATAATAAAAATGCAACCAACATGTAATTGTTACACTCATTGGTAACACATCCTCATGCAATTGGGACAATATGTTGAGTACATTAAACAAAATCCTTGATTTTCACAGACAAATATTCCAAAACATACAACTTGCAGTAACATTCAATTATATTTATTGTCATTCAACATCACTTAAATTGTTGTCATCGCTCGAGTTATGTGCATGCCTCATTTCTTCATCACTTGTAGGAGATATTGTACTTTGGTTATTTAACCTAATGTTTTCTTGATCGGCTTGTATTTGATATTCCACCTCTTCATGTTCCATCTATAAACATAGAAATAAAGTCTAATAAGTATATCTATATTTATATATATATAGTAGAATATACATGATTACGTAAATACAAAAGTGTAACATGGAAACAACTTTTTCATAAGCAATACACATTCTTTCAAATCCATGCTACATGTCATTTCTCAAAATAACTTATGTTGGACGCACTCCATACTTTATTTCCTACATGTTTAATATGTCATGACAAAGCACAATTGATATAATTAATATAAAGGTTTCTTGTTATTCCAATAATTATAAAGCAAGGGAAGTTAAAAAACATAGCTACTTACAAATTGTTAAATTAAACCTCGATACTTCAACATATACCCACAACCCATGCTTAACCCAATGTCTATCAATTCTTCAGTTGGCTCTTCTTTGTATGTTAGCACCTATTAGAAGACATCCATGGATGAGTGTAAATTAATTATTTAAATACAAAGTTCATTAAAAAGATAAAATTTTAAGTAAGACCGAAAAAGTAAGTACTCACAAACTTTGCAATCAACCCTTTTATTCCTCGTCATCCTATCTTATGTGTTGAATGGGTTTCATTTTTTTTTCTACAACAAAATAAATGAAAATTAGCATTTCATGTGATAATTAAATTTGTTGTACATAAAATAATAAATGAATGATTACATACCTTTGATGCACGTTGTAATTGTTGGGATGACTCCTCCCGCAATGAAATTATATTCATTTCTTTTACCATCTCTCTGTACACTTTTTTGGACTTCCCCACCAACATGTATTTTTTTTACCTCATTTGTACCTTGGAATTTCCATGACATGTCTTAACCAACACACATCATCAAATTTAAACTTACAGATAATCCAAAGATATTGAATTTTTAAAACAACTTAAATAACTTGCCTTGTTATCTTGTTTGGATGAGCTACCATCGTGCTTGTTGCAAAAAGGTGTTTTCCTTGAACTTATATCGACCATATTCTATAAAATATAAGATAGGAATCATTAGATATAAAAACTACAATTTGTTTTTTACAAAATAAGATTTCGATGCATTTAATAAACCGATATATGCATCAATGCCTCATTACTATTTATTGTGCACCACTGAACATGTGAACAAAATTATTTTTATTTTAAAATCCATGGTGTTATTGACAGGAACATGTGCACCGATGTGTTATTCCTATACAGTGCGCACTGCGAACTACAGAAGTGTTGTTTTTTAAGAAAACTGACAACGACAAGGTTTGAGATCTAATGCAATGAGGGATCCCATTACAACAGATACCAAATTCCTCATATACAAGTAAATAAACCCTATAAAAATGTCTTGCTTAAAAAAAATTCTACTTGTGAAATATATAGAGGAAACCCAAGAAAAACAACAAGTAAGCTAGGGCTTCCAATACCGGATGTAATTGTGAAACCCTTTTTTTACAATGCACTGAAATTTGTTTAAATTAAATAGGGGAAAGATTGAAATGATGAATAGAATAAAATCACATGAAATTTCTCCTCTACAAATTTGTATGTAGATTTGGTTCTTCAAAAAATCTACCCACTCCAAAGTCTTTGGTCGTAAATCTCTCTTACACAAATCTCCCCTTTAAATTTTGGAAAAAGAATGAAACGGTGATTAGGGTTTTCATTTATAAATACATACATTTTGAAAATATAAAATTCCCGCTCATTTTTCGTTGTATATTTCAGTGCAATGATTCATTTTGGAATTTTATTTTATTTTACCCTTTAGCAGTGTGCCCGACAATAAGATGCATTGTTGCATTTTTTTACCATAACACATTAGGATTATATTGGTTTCTAAGTTCACCATGGAAGGTTTATGGTTTTTAAATTGATTTTTTTTGTTTGAAAATCAATTGTTCTAACATGTTCTGGTGTGATTGTTATACACGCACCAGTGCACTTTTTTATTGCAGAGCACTGCGATGCATTTTATTTTTTATAAAATAAAAAATGATATTTTAGTATTTTATATTAATAGTGGTTATTGACATGTTTTATTTGTTAAGCACCGAGGAATTTTGTTTTGGACAAGAACTAGTGTGGTCAATCGACTTAGACACACTAGTGCGGTTTGTTGAATAGGTGCACCAATGTGGTCAGTTGACTAGGTACACCTGTGCTTTCGGCCAACTTAGGTGAATCGATGTTAAAGCATCCAAAAAAACCTCCACCCGTCCACATCTACTAAACACCTCCACTCTAAATATATAAGGGACAAATTTTTCAGGGGGGTTCTGTAAAAACCTCTACTATGGTGTTCTCCTTGTAATGTTACTTCCATGGAAGAATCCTTTAGAAACTTGCAGACCCAATTCAAATAAGTTCTAGTTAATACCAATAAAAAAAATTATTAAGTTAATTCCAAACTTGCTACCATTAATTCCAAGCTAGCCAACCTCAACAACCCCATTGCTCAGATGAAAACCCTATCAATATTTATTGATAATTTCAAGGGCCATAACTCCTTGGAACAACCTTTACACCAATAGGGAGTTGAACCATCCCATTCCATGGATCTTAATTCTTACTCTTTTGCTCATGATTTGTTCCTTGCTAAAGTGGATGTGAATAAATTTGATGGCTCAGACCCCACTAATTGGGTCACTCAAATGGAACACCATTTCTTATTTCATGGAATCATCGATGACTTAATGAAACTTCATACCAATGTCCTATATTTAGATCATGAGCCTTGGCAATGGTGGCAATGGTGTAAGAATTCCCATCATGGTTATATTTCTTGGAATCAATTTGTTGCATTTATATATGAACATTTTGACTCAGACACTCGTTATTTGGGCCATTTAACCAAGCTTAAATAGTCAGGTAACATTGAAGACTACATCATTGCTTTTGAGTAACAAATTTCCACACTAAAGTAATGTCAAACACCTTCTTATGTGAATGATTTATTAGTGGTCTCAAGGAAGACATATGTGCTCATATCCTAATGGCTCTCCCTAAGACATAGCTTGAATCCAATCATAAATCCAAGGAAGCACAACAGGTGGTCACTACTCAAATAAAAAATATCTCCTTTATTCCATGTCCTTGTCCTCACCCCACCACTCCCACTTTTCCCTCTAATCCTCTCAAGGTCCACAAATTAATCAGGGAAGAAATGGTTGAATGACAAATTAAAGGCCTTTTCTACAATCATGATGAAAAACATTTTTTGTGGCACAAATTTAAGGAGTGGAAACTTTTTAAGGCCATTTCTAAGGACATTTCGGAAGATGACGGTGATGCTTCTCTTCTATAATCACTGCCCCATCCATATGATAACAGTCCTCCATATGATCAAATCAATGTGTAGCCCCTCATTTATCTGCATGCTTTAACTGGTATATCATCTCCCCAAACTCTCAAATCAATTGGTTATATCTAGCATCATAAAGTCATTATCCTCATCAACAGTGGAAGTACTCATAGCTTTGTTCATTTTTGAGTTTCTCAAGAGACCCATTTCTATATCCATGCAGTCAACAAATTTCATATCATGATTGCTAATGGAGGTTCCATAAAATCTGGGGGTTTTTGTGAAAATGTGTGCCTTCAATTTGGTGGTTATTATTTGAAATCCCACATGTTTTCCATTGAAATGAGGGATTATGACATTGTTTTGTGTGTTGAATGGTTACACACTCTAGGCCCCATCACCATGGATTACAAAAAATTATGCATGAGCTTCCAATAGGATGGGCATCACTAAACTTTCCAATGCTTCATGACATGTTCACTCAAGATTGTTAGTTCAAACCATATGGAAAAACTCCTAAAAAATAGTCAATATGGAATCATTTCCCAGTTCCATGCATTCAAGCCTTTGAGACTCCTTATGAAACCAGTCATCCTAACACACATATTATTTTATCCAAACACCATTTATCTTTTGAAAAACCCCAATGCCTCCTACCTTCCTATGGTACCCATGATCATTCCATCCCACTTATACCTGATAGTCTCCCACCCAATGTTCTCCCTTATCACCACCCATTCGTTTAAAAAAATGAGATTGAAAAAAATGTTCAAGAATTGTTAGTTGTGGGTGCCATCCACCCTAGTACCAACTGTTATTCATATTTATTGGTCATGGTACTCAAAAAACAAGGAACTTGGTGCATGTGACCTAATTTCATTCTCTCAACAAAAATTACCATCAAATATAAATTCCCCATTCTCTTCATTGATGACCTTTTGGATGAATTGACTGGTGCTCAATGTTTTACCAAAATTGATCTTCATTCCATCTATCTCTAGATTCATTTGAAGGAGGTCAATATTCCGAATATCACCTTTCATGCTCACAAAAGCCATTGTGATTTCTTTGTCATTCCCTTTGGCCTATGTAATGCACCATCAAATTTCCAAAGTCCCATGAATCACATATTTCAACCCTTTCTCCATCATTTTTTCCTTATATTCTTTGATGATATCCTCATTTATGGTCAAACTTGGAAATCCCATATTTCCCATGTGGATCAGGTCTTACGACTACTTTCTCAACATCAACTCTTTCTCAAAATGTCCAAATGTTCCTTTAGGGCCTCAAAAGTGGAACACTTGGGCCATATTTTTAGTAAGGATGGTGTCTGAGTGGATCCCAAGAAAATTGAATCGATGAAGGATTGACCCCACCCTAAGACTCTTAAAATTTTGTGAGGATTCCTTGGTTTAACCAGATACTATTGAAAATTCTTCCAAAACTATGGAAAAATCGCAACCCTTCTCACTGCCCTCCTTAAGAAAAATACTTGCAGTTGAAATGTCGCCACCAATCAAGCCTTCCAATATTTGAAATATGTTATGTGTACCATTCCAGTATTGGCTCTGCCTAACTTCATTAAGACTTTTGTTTTTGGAGTGTGACACCACAGGGAAAGGCATTGGTGTAGTTCTCATGAAAGAAGGTAGACCCTTGACCTTTAGTAGTAAACAAATTTATGAGCGACACTTGGAACAATCAACATATGAAATATAAATATTGACCATTTTGCATGTGGTGAATATCAGATATCCTTACTTGCTCGAGCAATGCTTCCAAATTAAAATTGATCATCGTAGCCTCAAATATTTTTTGGAATAATGGTTTTCATCCCCTGGGAAATAGAAGTGGGATACAAAAATGTTTGGCTATGATTATGAGATCATTTACAGGAAGGTAAAATATAATGCGGTAGTTGATGCTCTTTCCAGGAAATATGAAGAGGAAGGGTCCTTATTTTCACTCTCCTTCATTGTATCTGATTAGTTGAAAGCAGTGCACCATGAATGGTTCCAATATTCCAAGACTTATATCCTGATCCAACAACTCCAAACGGAGTCTAATGCATATTTTAAATACACTTGGAAAAATAAGGAGCTATACTATAAAGGCCTCTTGAATTTGAGAAAATAGTCCAACTTTAAATTCATTGTGCTCTTTGAACTCCATGGCTCACCAACAAAAAGACATTTTGGATTTCATAAAACCTATGAATGGATCAAATGTTCATTTTTATAGTATAGAATGAATCAATATATAAACACTTTTGCGACTGAATGTGATATTTGTCAATGCAACAAGGGTGAAACAGTGAAAAATCCAGGAGCACTACAACTTCTCCCTATTCCACCTATTGTATGGACATATATCTATATGTAATTCATTGTTAGATTACCCAAATCTGGAAATAAATCATTCATCACGGTTGTGGTTGATATACTTTCCAAATATGCTCATTTATGTGCCCTCCAACACCCATTTAAATCTTCAACAGTGGCTCAAGTTTTCATAGACAATATATTCAAAATACATGGTATGCCATAATCTATTATCTCATGTTGGTATATTACTTTCACAAGTAACTTCTTGCAAGAATTGTTTAGGCTCCATGGCTTCCAATTACATCTCATCACTGCCTATCATCCCTAGAATGATGGTTAAATAGAATTTGTCAACAAGTGCTTGGAATCCTATTTGAGGTGCTTCGCATCTGATTGAAAATATCAATGGATTTAGTGGTTACCTTTTACTAAATAGTGGTACAATACAACTTATCATGGTCCCACTCGCATGAATTCCTTTGAGACGATCAACAGTCAAAATCCCCTATCAGTCTTATATGACCTACCAAGTGTCTCCAAGGTCCAGGAGGTTGAAAAACCCCTTACAGTTCAGGTTGACATTCTATGCACTCTAAAATACAATTTAGGCATGGCTTAGAATCAAATGAAGAAATGGGATGATCATCATTGCTCTGAGTGCCATTTTTCTAAAGGGGGTTAGGCATTTCTTAATCTACAAACATACAAGTAAAATTACCTCAAGGAAAACCACTTCCAGAAGCTTGCTCCAAATTTTTATGGCCTATATACAATCATAAATAACATTGGACATGTGGCTTACAAATTATCACTTTCAAGCCACTCTAAGGTCCATCCAGTTTTTCTTGTCTCATGCTTAAAGAAAGTGATTGGATCCAAGTGTCAGGTTCAAACTTGTTTTCTTGAATTGGATGAATAAGGTTCCATTTGGTTGCATCCACAATCCATCCTTTACCAACTCAAGCGTTGTGTTCATCGACACACAATTTAGGATTTTTTAATACAGTGGAAGGATACACAGCCCGAGGATGCCACATGGGAGCCAACCACCATTATGCAGCAATTCCCAGATATCGATCCTTGAGAAAAAGGATGTTCTTTAAGGGGGAGGTAATGTTAGGTTCCTAACCTCCCTAACCCATAAAGTATATAGAATACTATGTATTTCTTTGTAATAAATTCCATCATTAGTAAATAATGCCTATGTAGTAGTGTGAACACAACTATTGTAGGAAGGCTTATTAGAATATTCTACCTACAAGAAAGTTCCTTCTCTAGAATGTTCTTAAGAAGATAGAAGTTGTATATATAGAGGTAGAATCATTCTAAAGATGTCTTGTGGAATCATTTTTAATTTGATCTCTTCTCTATTGGAGGTTTCCCCCTTGAAGAGGAAAGTGAACAATGCTCCCAAATTAATAAAGGTAACTTATTTTGGCCCATATTATCATTGTGTTTTCTATTGTATTTCTTTCTACAATATATTCATATAATATTTGTGCTCTTTCTTTGAATATTTGTATTTGGTACCTTACAAAGAGGAGTATTATGACCTAAAAGAAATTGCTTGTCATTATGGTTAACAAGCCCTATTCAAGTTGGCTAAAGAAGAGAAATTTAAAGAAAGACAATCAAAGGGATGATCACACACAAAAGAAAAATACATGTTACGAAGGGAAATCACTAAAAAAGAATTTGAAGAATGATACAATCTAAATCCTCAAGCCTTTTGGGACAATGAAAAACAAGAATATGAAATCAAGACACTTCTTGGAGAAAAATCTTAAGGGAAGGAAATTCCTATCAAACCATCAAATAGAAAAGAAACTGAGAAGAAACCACATTAGAATTGTTAGATTACAAATTAATCAAACTGTCAATGTCTAATTTTTGTTGCTTTGTATTTATGGTGAACAAACATAGTGAAGAAAAGAGAGGGAAAAAGAGAATGGTAATTAATTATCTCCCACCAATGAAATCACCATAAAATTAAATTATCCAATTCCACATAATGATACATTGCTTACACATTCTAAAAGTAGTGGAATATATAGTGAGTTTTGTTGTAAAAGTGGATTCTATCATATTACAATAAATCTAGGAGATATTTATAAGACAACATTCAGTGTATCACATGGACAATATGAATGGTTAGTCATGTCTTTTGGTTTTAGTGATGCACCTACATACCTGGAAAGATGGATGGACTATATATTCAATCATTCTTACAACTTCATTATTGTATGTATAGATGGAATTCTTGTATATTCTACAACAATTAAAGAACACAATCAACACCTTCAAAAATTTATTGAATTAGTCAAAAGCACATAATTGTATTATAAAATGCCAAAATTGTTTAAGAACAATTGAGATAGAATACCTTGGTTTATTCATATGCCAAGGAAATGTCAAGATGCAACCCCACATTACAAAACATATTCTCCAATTTCCATATATTCTTGAAAATCCCAAGAACTTACAATATCTCTTGGGTTGTATAAATTATATACTTCCATTCTTCAAATAGGGCTATAACAAGAGTTATAAATTGCAAAAACTATTAAGGAAAGGACAATGAAAATGAAATGAAATTCATACTGAAGTAGGAAGGACACTCAAAGAAAAGTCATCACATCTTCCTCCATTAATATTACGAATTGGTAATGGACCTTACATATTCATACAAATAGATGCCTCAATGATAGTATAGGGAGAAACATTGTTAGAATATGGAGAAATATGCATACATGCTTCGTGAGTTTGGCCATCCAGAATTGATCGATATCATAGTACATAACTATAAATATGCATTATTGGTAAAGAAATACAAAAATTTATATTGTTTATTCTCCCTCACAAGTTTGTCATCCAATCAAATTATAAAGGTATTAAAGGATTTATGAACAAGAATATTGATCCTATCCTAGAAAAACATGGAAGATTAACATGAAAAAGTTTTACCAAGACATTTGAATGTGAGGAAAAATGCATTGATGACAATAAGAATCATCTTGTAGATCAACTAATCAGAATTAAGTTACAAATTGCAAAATGTAAAAAGGAGAATGTTCAAATTCAAAACCAACATTAAAGTGCTTGGAACCGAAAATGCTATGGGCCTAATTCAGGAGACTAATTTAAGAATTACCTAATCCATGTGTCAAATATAAATTCAATATTGAAAAAATTTATTATCAAAGACGATTAATAGAACAAATCAATGAAAGAGAACATATAGTCCAATATATCTAGAGAAATATATCATGTATTTAGCCCATGACCCAAATGGGTAAAAAATTGGGAGAAAAATGGTTTATAATTAAACATATTAGTTTAACTACCAAATATTTGTTGGACATTTGGTTGTCATTGATGTCAACCCTTGAAGAAGTGATATTGGCGATTGATGTCAACCCTTGGAGAGTGATCTTGGAGATTGATGCCAACCCTTAGAGATTGATGTCAACCCTTGGAGAAAATTGGAAGCCCCGGATATTTGGATGACATTGTTGGTAGTTGGCTATGATATGTATGGTTGAGAGTGATGTTGAGTTTTTTTCATTAGTAGTTGGGTTCAACATTTGTGTTGGATACATTTGAAGAAGTCTGGTACCAAATTATGGTACCCCAAAGGTATGGTTATGGAACCTGATGTTGAATGAGGATTTTGGACATAAAGGAAAATTTAAATGTAGGCAATACCATCATATATGGATAGTACTTGTCGTTCCATTTCCGGTGATATGTGGAACACCACGTGGTTCCTCACAGTTAAGGAGATATGACCTTGTAAAGTTGGAAGCCTCGAAGAGTGGTCAAGAAACCCCTAGTTGGTTACAAGTATTCAATGAAAGGGTAAATTGGATGTAACAAGAAAATTCAAGAATCCCTAAAGTTAAGTAAAGAGGTCCTAAAGTTAAGGAAAGTGGTCCCAAAGTTAAGGAAAGAGGTTACTTAAGAAAAGTATAAATACACCTCAAGAAGTCTCTCATAAGTACATTAGAAATACACACAAGTTCATTGAATATCTATCTAATTGATCAAGTAATTATTATCTGACGTAAACAAGGATATCTGAGACGTTTTTCATAGGGAAGATGAAGTAAATAAGGGAAAAATTCAAAGGGAGGATGAAATCTTGTGAGGATTTGTTCTAAGGTATGTTATTTATAGGTCATATTACCATTTTAGTTATATATGTTATTCTAAAATGATTAAGATACTGAAATATGGAGGATATTAGTAAGACATATAAAGGTACCTTTGGTATAAATTTAAGCTTCTAGGTCATTTTAGTTTGGGAGATACACTCTATGGAAGATAGGATTTTGTGTCAGTCCTGGAACTAGTCTCAAACAAGTGTTCTAGGTAAAACGTCATAACTTCTTCATAGAAGATCACAATTCAGTGAGAAAAAAAGAATTGGATATATTATAGGTCGTAGTATATTTTGTGCAATTTTCAGATACATATATCAAATATTTTGCGCGTGGAATTCTCTACAAGTTAGCTCTCTAGAATAAGCCAGAATTCAACAAGGTATGTCATTTTTACTATAACTCCTTTTCTGGGATATTCCAAGCA
>SNQJ01S0028206.1:30409-86217 GCA_010110895.2 Picea sitchensis | reverse complement strand
TTTTCCTTTACCATAAAATCGGGTCAAACCGTAACCAGACTGTTTCATATCAAATGAAATTAATAGTGAATCATATCATGAGATACGATCTAATCCAACACAATCATAATCCAATTACTATGGCTATAATAATGTAGCATAAGATTCATGTTGTTTTAATCAAATAGAAAGATGGAAAGACTGTTACGATTATGGTCAAATAAAACATTCATAACAGCATCAACCAAACTTCACCATATATTTCGATCGCTGAGTGCCACACAGTCAACAGACAGGATCAATTAATAGTAATCAAAACCATCATCAGATTGACAGAGGTGATAATCATAAACCGGGCAAAATCGAAACAAATCGTGACTGAGTTAAATATAGAAACAAATCGTGATCCTGGGTATAGTCACTTTCGTTCCCCAAATCAAATTTAAACAGTATATTCATTGCAATATGAATTGAACTGATACATGGTAGAGAAAACCAACGCGAGTCAACCGGCTGGATATAACTGTTACGATTTGTATCAATTCACGATTTGGGTGGATATAAAACAAAATCATATTAACATAATCCAAACTGTATCCGAGTTGGTCGAAATTCACATGTAAATAAAACCGTAACAGTTAACCATCATTACCAATCATATCATATACATTATAACCAATTCGAATCGAAACATTGATTGTGTTCAAAATTGAAATGTGAAGCAGCTTGTGTCTATAATAGATACAATGACTTCAATTAGCAACAGAATATCCAATTTAAGCTAAATCAAACCAATCAAATCCACAGCACAATCCATCGAATCGAAGAAAATCCAATCGAAACTAAACTAGGAAACGAAATTCGATCAATCAAAACTATGTACATAATGCATATAATGTGACAGAGAAAATCCAAGCTGTAATTAGAGCTATTTGGAAGAATTCAAATTCGTTATATAAACAGGTGATAGACATACCAGTGAGGCTGCTTGAACTATGCCAATTTTGAATTCACGACCGTTGTAGCTGACTCCACATTCTTAAACAAAATAGAGCCTGTTGTCCTCTGTTTCTTATCAGTGGCTTGCAATTTATCCTTTTGACTGGTAAGCCATGCAACTTGATCCTCCAAAGAATGAATTCTGGACTGTAGCATTGGCACATCAAGATAATACCTCTCTAACCATGAGCTACACTGATCACAGGATGGCACAGTAGGTTGAGGTAGAGCAGGAGAGGGTTTTGACGAATCACTGGGGGTTTCACAAGGCAACTTAATGCCTGGGTAATTAGGGTCGTTTTGCAAGAAAGGTGGTAGGTTTGTCACAAAGTCGTATGAGGGTTATGTGCACAGACCTTCCGAATAGGGATATTCACTTGCCAGGTAACGTTCCACTTCCGAGTCGAAATCTCCACTCAAAATGATAGGGTCAGGATTGACAGGAGGTTTAGGTTTATTTCTTGCCATTCGAGAGATTAAACGGGCATTCTTTTTGCCTTTGGAATTCGCAATAGGTTTGGATTTAGGTTTCTTTCCCATGGGCTTAACAGTTTCGACATCCTTGGTTACAGAGTGGGGTAGGTCGATAGGTGAGTCAGGTAAGGGTTTAGGTAACAGGATACTATAGGGTACCGCGGGTAAAGACTTTCCCTCGCTCACCACAGGTTTGTCAACCTGTGGTGGGTTTGAATCCTCAAAATTATTGCGAGTAAGAAAATCGTTCCAACAGTCTCGGTGTAACCCCAAATGACATACAACAATCATTTTAATCAACCCATAGTGAAAAAGGTTGTTATCAGCCTCGTTCCTTTTGTATCTCTTAGACATTTTAAACAGGCTTCTATGCAAGTAATAAGGCATATTAAGCTCATAGCCCATGAAAACCATAAGAAAACGAAGGTGGTGTAAGAAAAAAAAACCATACCGACCCTCGCAGGTGATAAATTGTTTGTTTATCATCAGCAAATCATGCCAATGTTGCTTGAGCATATTCGCTTGCAAACCTTTGTCACAGGAGCTAACCTTACGCGACTGGAAGAGCAGTGTCCACGGGACCTCTTCCACTTTGCAATTCTTGGACCATCGTTGTCCAGTGGCAGGCAGACCCGTAGCTACACTGAGAAATTGCTCGTCAATTTCCAATTGGACATCCCCGACCTTGGCTCGACAGCCATCAAAGGTTAGTGCGAATTGCCGAGCCACGCAAGGATTAAAACCATCAAACTTTTGTATGAACGGGAGCCATCCAAATTCCTCAAGGTCACTGTGAGCACTGTCGAACATCAACAGAGCCTGGCTATCATTAGGTTCAGCCCTTACGACTGGAGCCATGGTGTGAGCGCATGGTAAGGGTTTGGGTTGAAAACAACAACACACAGGAGAAAAGTTGTTTGGGTTAACAGCTACGAACGACCAAAGGGGAAGCATTAATGTGCACGTGCGAGGGTGGTGGGATTATTCACTGCCATGCAAAGCAGTAATGACAAAGTACAACCTATGTTCAATCAATCAAAACATAATTCAAACCATATTATTCGTCCAACCCAAGAATCAAATGGTGGATGATATACCAATGCACCAATGTATTATTTCAAACCATGAATATTCAAAGTGAAATCAACCCAAGCGCTTGTTGCATAATGTGTAATCAAAGTTTTAAAACATTGTGACAATCGATTTCATAAAATTTGACAAGCCAAGAGATTATAATAATAAGGATCACATCACATAAAAACAAAATAAACCATGACCCCTATGCAATCTGATGACCAGGCAAGTCCCAAACAATATAAATCTATATGCTCAATGCCTTACCAGTTTAAGTTATGCAAGCAAAATGTTCAAATAGGCATAGTTTGAAAATTCATTTAGCCACACAAGAATAAACCAAAGGTAAGTGCCTTTCAAAGTATCAATGAGAAGATCATGACAGTTCAAATAACGATGGAGGATTTTTCACGCTTACAGTCGTGAAAACTAAATTGATACTAATTTGCAAGTGTCGCAAGAAATGAAAATATCGTCTATTTGCAAAATGCGACGACAATTTGAAGTTCAGGAGACATAGGTGTAGGCAGCTTATAGGGCAATGGAAAAAATTGAATTGGCTGCCAACACATTCTTCTTTGGCATCTTTAATGAAACAAACAAACATATAGTTATGTATCTATAACTATTGAAATATAAATAAATTAACTTACAAACAAATAATATGAATGTAATAAATCAACATACCTTTTTGAATGCAAGAAAAAATTGGTTCAATACTGCTGAAGAGCTTGAATCTGGATAGTTGAGTTTAACATCATCCCAAATTTCTTCATTCAACATCTTGACCATTTCCTCTTGTATTTTCATATACAACTTGTGACTAAATAAAACAAAAATAATGTTAAACTGATATGTTAAAATGAAAAAAAAAATTGTTGTCCTAACATAAATAAAAATAACTCAACAAACTTACTTTTTAAATTCATCACACATTTATTCCATTGACAATTCTCCCAACCTAACACATGATAATATAGTTATGATAAGTTTATCATCCTTCACTCCTTGTATTGATCTCCAAGGTGTTATAGTCATATCATCAGGAAGACTTTTTATGTCAAGACCTATCTTACTTGTGCCACATATCAATGGTTTAACCTTCTTAACTCTCTGATTTTTTATACTAATATTTTCCCATAGGGTGAAGATATCATCTATCAAATCCAATACATGTCCAGTTCTAAATCCTAATTGAAAATAGTTATCATGGATTGTTATGAAATCTACGCCCGGTGTCCATGGTTGTGTCCGGTGTAAACAACGGTCTTGGATGATTGGTTGTGGTCTGGGAAAACAAAGAGGATAGTGACTGGATTACAGGAGGTGAGTGCTTTTCCTTGGAGAAAAAAAGAGGGGCTTGGGGCCGAGACTTATTTCGTGTAAGACAGTAAGGGAAACCAGGGTGCACAAACGAAAAAGGGGCAATAAAAAAAAATGATTTTAATAGTCAAAAGGGACAAACTTCAAGACCTAGCCTGCGAAAAGGAGAGAGACAAGAACGGAATTATAGTCTTAGGTATTAACAATGAACACATACAACTCCAGACAACATTACATGATAAAATTTAGCTCCACAGGGGATGGCATGCTCCCTGCGAGCTGCCAAGAGCGCGCAGCTCCAGTGCCTTAGTTATTAGGTCATGGAGTCTCTTATTAAAATAAAACTTAAAAAAAAAAAGGAGTGGTATTTACAATGGTCGAACGCTGGTCACGGCTCAAAAAAAAATTCTTCAGAAAATGTCCATTGACAGGGCCACCCAAAACCTCAGAATCCTCCAAAATCTGCAATTCATAAGTATTGTTTGGAAAAACCTCAGAAATCTTAAAGGGGCCAATCCACAAGGCTTCAAATTTACCATGTTTTCCCTTGTCTTTCTTAGGTGCATCCCATTTGAGCACCAGATCCCCTAGCTAGAAATTTTCGTTGCTTGCACTCTTGTCAAAAGCTCATTTTATTTTTTTTTGATGATCCTGTGCTTTATCAAGAAGTTTCTCCCTACTCTGTTGCACTTCTACCAACTACAGTATCCTCCTGATCATATCACCAGGTTCCTTTGATAGTCCTGGAAGAATTTTTCCATGGGAAAAGCAAGCTGGGTAGGAAAAATAGCCTCAACCCCATATACCAGTTGAAAAGGAGAAATGCCCAATGACCTCTTGGTTGTAACTCTGTCAGCCCATAATGAAAATTTTAGCTTTGAATCCCAGGATTTCTTGTTGTCTTCTAACAAATTATTGATGATGTTTATGAGGCTCTTGTTAGAAGACTCTACTAAACCATTTCCCTGAGGGTAGTAGGGAGTAGAATGGACTAGTGTGATCCCATACTACTCACAGAAATTAATTAATGGCTCATCTCTAAAAGAGGCAACATTGTCTATAACAATCCTGTTTGGATAGCTAAATCTGGACATGATGTCTTCAAGGAAACTTATGATCACCTTGTGAGAGGAACTCCTTGTAGGGATGGATTCTATCCATTTGGTAAAATAGTTAGTGGCGATCAAAATCCACCTGTGTTGGCCATTTGAGTCTGGGTGGATCTCTCCAATGAAGTCGAGACCCCACTGCTCAAAAGGTCTAGAAACCACTACAGGTTTCAAAGGCAAAGATTTGAGTTGTTGCTTTCCAACAAACTTTTGACACTTGGTGCAAGCTCTAATCTTTGCACAAACATCAGTAAAGATGTTGGGCCAGAAATACCCAGCTTTGAGGATCTTATAAGCTGTGGTCCTCCGAAAATGATGTCCCCCACATAAGTTGTCATGAAAATCAATCATATCTCTTCAAGCTTCTTATGGGTCTAGACACCTTAATAGGACTCCCAAAGGGTCCTTCCAATACAAAATCTGATCAATGATACAATACTTGATTGCTTTTAGTTTTAAGGCTCTCGCCTTGTTTTTGTCCAAACCATCAGGAGGCCTCAACTTTTGCAGGAAGTGTATGATGTCTTTATACCAGTTGCATTCTGCTAAGTTGGGTCTAACATGAGAGTCTTCACCAACAATCCCAATTTGTTGATTTTATGAGTCTATATTCATGAAATTTACCCCCAATGCCTTGCAATTTGATTCATCCAGTAACCTAGCTAAACATTGGTCTTTCACCAATTTGATGGGTTTTATTTCTGGGTCAAACTCCAGAATCTTGGAAATCCACTTTCTTCTTTTCCCATCTATGTCAAGATGGATCAATATCTCCTTTACTGAGGTCGAGGGGACATATGCAATAATATTTGAGTGCAGAATATAGATTCTGAAAGCCTTGAGGGCCTTCACCAAAGCATAGGCTTTCTTGTCCACGATGTCATATATCATTTATGCATCTCTCAATGCTCTGCTAAAAAAGGAAATATGTTGCTCCAGCCTCTCTGCATTTCTTTGTAGAAAAACAACAACTAATGTATCAGATGAAGCAAAGGAAAATATCAGAAATTCTTTAGAATAGTTAGGGATGATGAGCACAGGTGCTTCAGTCAAAGACCTCTTTATTTGGTTGAAATAATTTTTGGACTCAGCAGTCCATTTCACTTCATTCCCATTTCTAAGCATGGTCATAATGTATTTAACCAACTCAGCAAAATTATAAACGAACCTCCTCAAAAATTTGATTTTACCTAAGAAAGACTGAACCTCTTTCCTAGATCTGGGAAAATATAATGACTAGATGGCCTCTACTTGGCTTGGATCAATTTTCACCCCTTCAGCTGACACAATATGCCCCAACAATTTTCCCTCTTGCATGGAAAATAAAGACTTCTTTGGATTGAGAGAGAGACCAAACCTTCTGCACTTCAAGAAGAATTCCTTCAGATGATGACAATGCTCTTTATCAAACCTGGAGAATAATGTAATGTCATCCAGATAGATGACTACAAATTTATCCTTTTCCCCAATGAAGGCGATGTCCATAGCTCGCTAGAAGGTCGCTCCTGTATTCATCAATTCAAAGGGCATTTTAGCATACATGAATCTGCCCCAAGGAGTTGTGAAGGTTGTGTTCTCTCTATATTCAGGAAATACAGAGATATGATTGTAACTAGAGAAGCCATCAACCATAGACATCCTGGCCAAACCAGTCACTCTCTACAAAATGTGCTCCATTTTTGGCAAGGGGTAGTTATCTTTCTTGGAGCTCCTGTTCAAAATTATGAAATCGAAACACAACCTGATTTCCCAATTCTTCTTCCTCACAGGCACCAAATTGTCTACCCATTCTGAAAATATCAAGGGGATGATGATCTGTGCATCCATTAGATTTTTGACTTCCTTCTCCATAATCGGCAGCAGCATTGGATTTATCTGTCTGAGTTTTTGCTTGAATGGTTTAACGTCTTCCTTCAAATGGATTTTTTGTTCGATGATGTTGGTGTCATATGTTCTCAAATATTTGTATGTCCAAGCGAACACATCAACGAACTCCTTCAAAAGTATGACATACTCATCCCTTTGCTCCTTTGATAAGCTGCTAGACAATTTGACCCATTTGGGATTCTCCTACATTCCTAGATTGCCTTCAGTCACATCATCCTCTTAAGTTGATCCTTCAACCTTTACAAAAACATCATTTTTGTCAAACAATCTCTCCAAAGGGACAAGCCCCTTTAGAATATGATTGCTAGGCAATTGAACAATATGATGGTTAGAAATTTTATTCATAAAAACATTAGCATGAGGGATTTCTTCAAAATCCTGATCCTTATCAATATGCATATCAGAAAATTTATCCATAGTCTTAAGGAACTTTTTTATCTCGATATCATCCTCAAAGACCTTCCAATGTTTGACATTGTCAGGAATAGAGGGTCTGTGTTTTATTTCCACCTCATACTTGATTTTGGGGGGCGAAGGGACCTTGAAATTACTTGTTGAGACTGCCAAGGAATCTGCCACAGAGTTCTCCTCTCTTGGAAAAAATGATATATTAAAATCTAGGAAGAAACTATCAATCATATCCCATACCTCATTTATGTAGGCCCTTAACCTGGGGTGCTTAGCCTGATATATATTTCTGACTTGATGAAAAATCAGCTCAGCATCTCCAAACACTATTAGCTCCTCAATATTCATGTCTTTGGTAGCTCTCAAACCCAAGGCAAGAGCCTCATATTCTACTACGTTGTTTGTTGTTTCAAATTCCAATTTGCAAGACAGAGATATGGTCTCTTGGGTAGGGGAAATAAAAACCACTCCAGCACCAACACCTTCCTTGGAAGAGGCTCCATCAAAAAACATTTTCCAAACAGAGGTCTTGGGGGGAGGATCTTCACAAAAGGTAGTAGGATTCCTTCTTATCTTAATAGGTGGTTGAGGAAAATCAATGAGTTGTAATATACTGGTTCCCAAATCAATATCAACTGAGAAAATGGGATGGTTTATGGGATTTGATTCTCCATTGATAATGTAGGCAAGTTGTGCTTCTCTATAAAGTCTTCTATGTTCCCCTCCAAACACAGGAATGGTGGCATATGAAAGGTCCATCTTCAAATTTCCCCCTAGCCTTTTGATCCATGATTTGGACAAGAGCATCCCAAACTTAGGGGGGACATCATCTACCACTATGTCCATGACCACACTCTTCATTGGCAGTTGGAGCAAGGAGACAGTGAGGTCCTTAATAACCCCAAGGCATTTCACCTTCCTGGAATCAAATTAATACAGGTTGTGGTAAGTTTTTGTAACCTCCAACCCGAGTTCATCCATGAAAATATTAGGCATGAGATTGTGAGATGCCCATGAATCCATTAAGAAGTTGTGCAACACTTTGTCATGAATATTCAATGATGTATAAAAAGGGGGTGAGGAATCATCTCTATCCTCTACCAAAGTTCCTAATATGACAGCCGACTTTTCATCTTGGAGGTTGACTGAGTCTGTGGAATGAGATGAAGGTTCGGGCTGCAACATTTTGGAGAGGAACTTTTTGAAATATTCATGCTTGACTAGCTCTGAAAAAGGTACAGGGATCCTAATCTTATGAATCTCATGCTCAAAGTTAAAAAAGGAGGGAGGCTTCATAATCTCCTTCACTTCTGGGATAGGGATTTTGACCATCGATGGGGTTTTTTGTACCTCCTCTTTTTTACTGATGTCTGCCACCTCTTTAGTAGGCTTCTATGTTCTAGTAGGTTGATCAGAAATATCAAGCTTTCCTTCTTTATTCTTTGACCTCGGGTTATATTTATTTGGATTTTTGTTGGTTTTTTCCCCCTTACTCAACTCATTTAGTTGGCTATCCATGAGAGATTCCTCATATGCGAATTGGGTTAAATGAGGAAATGAGGAGGTGTCTCCAAGACAATGGATTTCAGGATCAATATCTTCTTCCTCTCTGTCTTCATCAGTAACAAGGTTATTTTGGAGAGGAGCTTGAATTTTCTGATCATCCCTATCCATGTTTCTTTGATCTCTTTGGATGATGTGAGGGGCATTATTTGGTCTTTTGAAGTCACCCCTATTGTCAGCATTTTGAGGATTCCTAAAGATCTACCCTCCTTCCAGTTTCAACCTTTCTACCTCAACAAAAAGTGATTTTACCAGCTTGGTCAATTCATCTACTTGAGGGTGGGCAACAAAGGAACCAGAGGATGAAGCTTCAGACCTCACCTTTCTTCTGTCTCTATCGGCCTTACTCCTAAGTTTGTCAACTGCTAATATATTGGACTCTACTTCAAGGGAAAAATCTTGCATATGAGACAGGGAGGTAGCTCTTCTTTCTCTGAACAGGAGGCAGAACTCAGGGTCGAAAGCGCTAGCATAAGTGATTTTCGCATAGGTTTCTATAGGATTAATCTCAATGGGAATTTTATTATACATTTTGTTAAACCTCTTCGAGAAGTCAGAAACATATTCCCCCTCTTCTTTATTTAGTGACCCAAACTCTATAATATAGTAAAGGAAATACTTTTTATCCCCCCAATGTCTTAAGAATGCATCTTCTAGGGATTCAATCCCATCAATAGATCCAGGAGCCAAGGCCCTAAACCATTTCCTAGCCTCCCCATCAAGGCTATGAACAAAAATTATCATCCATACATCTTCATTCATAATGACATAATTATTTGCATAATTGTAAAAGGTTGCAAGTTGTTCCTCTGCAGTTATGTCTCCCTCACCCGTGAACTTGGGTAACTGCTTAAGGTAGCCACCAGCTGGGAGAGCATTCAGAGGTTGGAGCAGAACAAGAGGGGTGTATCTAGCATCCACTATAGAATCCATTATGTTTCTAGGGGGATTAGCACCTGCCATTGGGATGTGAACTGGAGGAGAACCCTGGGGAGATGGAGTTTGGGCATGTGAGACTAGAACCGTGCTTCTGGGAGAAAAAGGAAACAACTGAGTGTTAAGGGAGAATGATATGGGGTTCAAAGGAACATAAGTTTCCCCTTCATTAAAAACAACAAATCTAATAGGAGGAGGAGTAGTAAAGTCTGAAGTTGGAAAGTATTCTAAGGTCATGGGTCTACATCATTGTACAACTTCAGGGGAAACAGGGGTGTCAAATCTTTCTCCTTCCAAACCGAGACTAGGAGGGGAGAAATCAACAGGAAAACTCCCAAAATTTAAATTTCTGGAAACTCCAACAGATGGTATAATAGGATAATTAGAAGCATCTACTAGAGTTTTTAAAGAAGGATTTTGAAAATTACCAGAATCTCTAGGTACAATAGTCAAAATCCCTTCTTGAGGGGTCTTTCCCTTTCTGATAATTTTCTCTGAGTCGAATTCAAGTGTTGCCAGAGACAGCTCTGGAGTGACCTCATGTGTCTACCTTTTGGAGCCAAAACTGAAACAGTGGAGTCGCCAGGTGCAAGTTGCAATCTTGAATGGTACTGATATTTGATGCACCTTCAAAATCATAATATCTTTGTCATTCTTACCCAGGTAAATGTCTTCAACTCGTTCTCCGCAACGACACCACGAATTTTAGCACTGAGAGTCACCCTCAGATTGTGGGAGGATAAGCCCAGTACCCATCAGAAAGTTTGGTGGATGTTGGTTTTATGAGTGGAGGTCAAATGGACAAAACTCAATACAGGGATGATTTTAACATAGAAACTGGGAAAGCAATGCACAGGGAAGTGAGGGCCTCATTAACTTTGGTTAGTGAATTGAGTTTTAAGGGTGAGCAGGAGGAATACTTAGTGATAAAGTGGAAAATTCTTTTATGGGCATCCGACCTTCAAGCAGCTTGGTGAAGAAAAACCTAGGCTCGAGAGAAAACTTGAACTCAAGCTTCAGACACTGAAATAAGTCACTGGGACATAGTCACAACAACATAATGATCAAACCTACATCACAATGAAACTATAACAACTCAACTAGATCCTCCATGAATGAGTCATTCAGTGTGAGGACAAATAAGATAAGAAGGGAGATGACTAAAACAGGTCACGGTACCATTGTAATCAAACCTACATTACAACAACATCACAACCCTCGACTAGATCCTCCATGCCCGAGTGTTTTAACACAGTTTTTTACGAAGAGATGAGAGAAACTGACTTCTATTAATGCAAAAGTCTCAAATTTGATACATAACCAGAGAACAACTTCTGAAATCAAAATATTACAATATAGGGAGCGCTGCTTAACCAGTTGACCCCCTTAACAAAATATCAAATTGAAAAATTTATACTCAGTTCAATCCCCATTCATCAAGAGTGTGATCTGATTACTATATTCAAAGCATTGCATCTGAGAATTCTTCTGTCAGAATGAATGTGCATCCCTCTATCAAACGCGAGCTCAGATGGGCATGAGTCTGCAGGAAAATATGTCCATGGGGGTACCACGGGCTGACGGTTCAGTCCACACAGCCGAACGTTCCATGCCTTCCATTTATGGAGTGAGCCAAGGTTTCAACCACCAATCCTCTCTTCCATTAACTGCTTTTCCTCGGGAACTCAACGAGGCTTAATGCCTACGGGGCGGCCACATGTTTCTCTCGGATAGGACCCTATATAAACACGTGATTGCAGGGATGCTCAAAGGTGGTTTGGGTTCATATTGCTTTTGAGCCCACAATCCATCCACTTTCGCCACGTAGAACTTTCTCCATACCATGGTGTCAATTGTGGGACCGCTCAAGAAAATTATCGCCAGAGCATGTTGTGTCCCCACAATGAAATGTGGTCGTAGATCTGGTCTCGATATGAGTTCTGGGCGCACCTAATAGATTTGGCACCATCGTCAAGCTTAATCGCCCACCAACTTTAGGATCTGCCAAAAGTGTGCTTTGGGATGGGGCACTACCTTTTCCTTTGGCTCCTTCATAGATGTGACCTAGGGCTATGACTTCACATAGACATGTGATTGTGGGCGCGGTGAAGAGTGGTTTGGAAACAAACCGATTTTGTCCCCGCAATTCACCACGAGTCACCACCTATCCCCTTCTCTAAACCATGGTTTCGATTGCAGCCCACCCTCAAAATTTTAAAGCTCGAGCACCTTCTGACCCCGCAATCGAGCATGACCACTGATATTGTGATTTCAGAAGAGACCTTTTGATCAACGACTAAGATCTGGCACTTTCAGATCGATGGATCGGATCTCCCCTTTTTCAAATCAACGGTCAAGATTTGCTTTGTGGTTCAGGTTTCGGGAGTTTCAATTCCCAAAATCTCGTTTCTCCCGCATGAAAATCTCCCGAAATGGAAGATCTGTTGACACATGTCCTCCTCAATCAACGGTTTTGCTTCTGCTTTGGGACTTTGGCCCTTTCAACCATATCAACGGCCCTTCTCGATTCAACGATCAAGATCTCCTTCGGGTCTTCAGACTTTTCCCCCTCTGCTTTCCTTCAGAGTTATAGATCTAGCATCACATGTCCATCTTCACATCGACGACTCTCTTCGTTTCGGGATTTCAGATTTCGGAAATCTCAAATTTGAACTCTTCCCCCAATTTCTTTTATCTGAAGCCTACAATCTACTGATGCATGTCTCCTGCAGATCAACGGCTGTGATCCCTTCGGGTCTTCAGACTTCGGATTTCTCAAAACTCAAACTTCATTTTCCTCCAAGAAAATCCCCCGAAGCTAAGGATATGATGACGCGTGGACTTCTGAGATCTTCTCGGGTCTTCGGACTTCAGGAAAATCAAATCTCAAACCTCATCTTCCTCCATGTGCTTTTACCCGAAGCTAGAGATCTAACGACGTGTGGCCCTCGCGGATCGATGATTGAGATGATTTTGGGTCTCCGAACTTCGAAAATCTCAAATTTCAAACTTATATTTCCCTCGAAGTTCATGGATTTCTATCGCGTGTCCCAACAGATAGAGGGTCCAAATGACGTGGAATGAATGCCACGTGTCACGCCTGATGAGTGTGCCACGTGCTTCGACACTTCAGGGCTTCGATCATTTGGGACTTCGGGACTTTTCAATGCTTGACCTACGTGATTCTCCAGAGCATCGAACTCTGAAGTGAGGGATCCGCCTCCACGTCTCTTCTTGCTTTGGACGACTTGGATTATTTTGGGAGTTTGGGCTTCGGCTCTTCGGGAACTTTGCACGTTTCTCATTTCAAAACCCCCGAAGTGATGGATATGATGACGCATGGCTTCTGGATTCGGACGGTCGAGATCCACTTCAAGACTTTTAGCATTTCGGGGTTTCTGGAGGCATTGTCGCTAAGATCAACGACTCCCTGCTGATTTTGAGATCAATGGTCCACAATTGCTTCAGGAGTCCGGGATTTGGCTTTTCGGGCATTTCACGCACTTCTCACTTCAAAACTCCCAAAGCTCATTTCTCTGAACACCTGGATCGGATGCCACTTGTCCCCCTCAAGATCAATGGCTCATGCTCGCTCTGGGCCTTGGGACTTCAGATCTTTTGCTCTAGCGCTATACTTTGCACGATTTTGGACTTCTGAATGCTCATGAACCACTAATCTAAACTGCTCTTGGAATATCTGCTGCTGAAAGATTAAAACTGCATGTCGCTTGTGTTTAAAGCCCGAAATGCACTGTTATGAAAGCTGTGCTCGATGTCCATGGTTGTGGCATGTGTAAATAGCGGTCTTGGATGACTGGTTGTGGTCTAGGAAAACAGAGAGGATAGTGACTGGAACACAGGAGACGAGTGTTCGTCCTTGGAGAAAAACAGAGAGGCTTGGGGTCGAGACTTCTTTCGGGTAAGACATTAAGGGAAACCAGGGTGCACAAATGAAAAAGGGGCAATAAAAAAAAAATGATTTTAACAGTCGAAAGGGACAAACTTCAAAACCTGTCCTAGGAAAAGGAGAGAGATAGGGCAAGGAATTATAGTCTTAAGTATTAACAACGAACACATGCGACTCCAGACAACATTATGTGATAACACCTAAGGAGGTCTACAAGGGTCAGAAATCCTCCAAGAAGGTATGATGATTTTGTTTTGTCAGTTTCTTTAAGTACTAATGATGATGAACCTTTGTGCTATCAGAAAGCTCTGAAGGGTTATAACAATGATAAATGGAAAGAAGAAATGAAGGATGAAATGAAGGCATTAGAGAGGAATGCCACATGGGACCTAGTAGAACTTCCAAGAGACAGAAAAATTGTAGGTTGTAAGTGGGTCTACAAGCTGAAGAAGGGTGTTGATGATAAGGTGGAAAGATAAAAACCAAGGCTGGTTGCGAAAGGATATTCTCAGAAAGAAGGTATTGACTTTCATGAGATTTTTTCACCAGTTGTTAAGTTTGTTTCAATTCGAATTGTGTTAGCATTAGTTGCATTACTTGATTTGGAGTTGGAGCAACTAGATGTTAAAACTTCCTTCTTACATGGAGATTTGGATGAGGAAATTTACATGGAACAACCTGAAGGATTCATTCAAAATCACAACAAGAAATTTGTTTGTAGGCTCAAGAAATCATTGTATGGTCTAATGCAGTCGCCCAGACGATGGTACGAGAAATTTGACTCTTCATGGTGAGCCAGAATTATACAAGGAGTGAGTATGATCATTGTGTCTACTTTAAGAAATTGAATAATGGCATATTCATTATCTTAGTATTGTATGTTGACGACATTCTTTTAGCAAGCAAAATCATAACTGAGATCAATAGGTTAAAGGCTCAGATGGCTAGGACGTTCGATATGAAAGGTCTAGGAGCAGCAAGACAGATTTTGGGCATGGAGATATTCAAAGAAGGAGGAATGGTAAGCTTTGGTTGTCACAACAGGAGTATGTTGAGAAGATACTTTTGAGGTTTGGTATGAACGATGTGAAACCAGTTTCAATCCTTTTGGCTTCCCATTTTAAGCTTTCTTCAAGATTATGTCCTAGTACAAAAGAAGAAAAGGAATATATGTCTCGAATACCATATACTAATGCAGTAGGAAATCTAATGTATGTGATGGTTAGTACAAGGCCAAACATTTCACAAGCAGTTGGGGTTGTCAGCAGATATATGGCAAATCCAGGTAAGCACAAGTGATTACTGTATCACTTATAACAGTGGTTGCGAATTAGTCTGTGGATATGTTGATTAGAATACAACTTGGGAATCCAACAGCTATTACCGAGCATTATGTCATGATCAGCCATCGCCAATTGCATCAACTCAGACCAGGCACCTGAAAAGGCATATGTGGACAACTGAAATGACACCCACTCGAACGGCAACCAATAGGTGGAAACCGAAACGACGAATTTCCTGCCATAAAACCATTAATTTTTCTTGATTTGTAAGCTTCCAAGAATGTAACGGATTTTTATGGAAGATTACGGACAAGCGGCTCTCAAATATTCCGTTATTTTCAATATAATCGACTCAGATTACTCTGTTGTTAGCAAACAGCTCTTTCTCTGAAGACACGAGAAGATCGAGTGCTTATTCTCTTTTGTTCTTCAGAGAAAGACGAGTGAGTGAGGCGGCTGATAGTAAACTAAACACAATGCCCAACAAGTACGCTGTGCTGGTGGGTTGCGATTATCCCCAGACCGCACACGAACTTCACGGGTGCGTTCAAGACGCATTGAGGATGCAAGGCATGCTGATCAATCATTTTGGCTTTAACGAACGAGATATTGACCTCCTGATCGACTCAGACGAGCGAGATAATCTCAGGCCCACTGGCGAAAATATTCGCAAGGCTCTCATCGCTATGGTGGGCCGTGCCCAGTCCGAATCAGACGTCCTATTCTTTCACTACAGCGGTCACAGCACTCTCTTTCCCATGGATGACACCCCTAACTATGAAGAGTGTATTGTCCCATGCGATTTCAACCTGCTTACAGGTAGCACTGACCCTGCGATATATGTTCTCGCATCTGAATTAATATTGAATAAATTCCTGCAATACATTGACTAAATTGTAATATATGCATATATTTTGCAGCCGAAGACTTCCGATTTATACTTAAGGACGTGCATCCGGGAGCAACTTTCACTTTGGTTTTCGACACTGGTGTAAGCGGAGGCTTGATTGACAAGGACGAGGAGCAAATAGATCCTCCGGGCGCTAACATATTATTAACAGGTCGACAAATGCTAGAGCAGCGTTCGTCGAGGAGGATGTTCCTGCCCTTGGACTCGTTGGTGGACGTATTTAGAGAGTTAAGCAACGACCCTAATATGGAAGCTGATGGCATTAAAACGTTTCTATATGTGGAGTTTCGTGATACAGCCAGCTACACGGTTAGAAGGCTACTTAACCAGGAGGCTGAGATAGAACATCTACAAGCCGAGATGGGCATTTTATTGAGTGGATGCAAGACCGACGAGACATGTATCGATGTGTGGCCTGACGGAGAGCCAAGAGGATATGGAGCTTTCACTAATGCTATTCTAACAGTGTTGGAAGAAGAGCGTGGAAATCTCATTACCAACAGGGAACTGGTTTTAGGTGCGAGAAATTCGCTGGAGGAGCAAGGGCTCTTACAGCATCCATGCCTATACTGCAGTGATAGGAACGCCGACTCGCCTTTTCTCTTTCGGAGAACCCCAGGGGTATAACTCATTAAAACGTACTGGCAACGTTTCATCGATCATTTATAAAAATGAGACTTGCTATCTCATGCAAGTATTCCAATAGGAATGCACAAGAAATGTTTTCTTGTCTTCATATTTTGTGATATGGGAGAAGAAGTGTTTTCATGTATTCATTTTTTTTTTTTTAGTAATTCTTATAATTAAAACACAATTTTGTTGTGCAAAGAAGATTTTGTTTAATATCATTTTTATTTTAATATTTTTTATTAATTTAGTAATGAATCATTAATATATAAAGTCGATATTTATTCATTAATTTAAAATAATTTATCAATATAAACAAGTAAAATGAAGTAGTGATGAAACATTAATGAAGTTATAAATATTAAAATAATTCATATACAACTTTTTAGCATATAGGTATAGTCATACACTACATAGTGTTCACTTGGTACCATTGTGTTTACTTCCTCTTTAAGATCTAATGTCACGTCCCCATAATGTTCTTACCTGAATCTTGCGATTGTGCACCTCTTGAGGGCATGTGGCATTGTAACGCTTTTCACTTGGTTGCTTGGCAATACCAAGGATACTTCGTCCAGACTACGCCTCTTCACCTAGAGCATACCTATATTCTATTCTAGGCTACGAGCGAATCACACTCCTACTCTAGTGCAACTCTCTTGTATACTTAGACAATTTGTTAATAACTTTAACACTTAGTCATTTAAGCATGCATCCATGAAACAAAGAGAACACTTGCGAAACAAACAAGAGACACACAAATATAGTGCGGGCATCACAAGACACGCCTAACAACCGACTAAGTCTATTATTACAAAACAGTTACAGTATGAGCACTACTGGCTCAGTTTACAACTTGATAGAGTCACACAACTCGCCTCACCTCACCAAGACAGTCATACACAAATTCGTCACACCAAGACTTGTTCGTCATAACAACTTTTGCAACTCCTGCAAAGCATCCCAAACATGCATCCACCACAGACTCACCTCTCTTTTATATCACAAGACTTCACACAGACCTGCGGTTTTGTCTCATAGCATGCCCAAAAGAAGGTCACCCCAACTCTGTCCACATAATCACCTCAAGGCAGCACAAGTCCTCCCATGTGGAGTGACTTGGCTCCTTGAGGGAGCTTGTCTCTCTTCGTCTAAGTCTACCTTAGAATCGTAGAGATGACCTTGCTCTCCTTGTTGTGAAAATCTTCCTTCCTTGGTTGTGCACCCTTGTTCTCTTATATGGACTCCAAAGGTCACCATTGGAAACCATCACATCCTTTGGGTGTGTCATGCCCCTTCGTGAACCATCACGCCCAAACGAATCGTCACACCACTTCGCGTACCCGGTGCGCCCAAACGAATCTGTGTGCCCATCAATTGTCACATCCCTTGGGACCGACGCACCCCAACCTTGGTGCACTCCTCATGTCGACACTCCCCAACCTCTTTGGTGCACCCCTTCTCTTGGTTTCTTCTGCCCCATGCTTTGCCTCGTGCTTGGGAAATCTC
Source organism: Picea sitchensis (assembly GCA_010110895.2). Classification (NCBI taxonomy): domain Eukaryota; kingdom Viridiplantae; phylum Streptophyta; class Pinopsida; order Pinales; family Pinaceae; genus Picea; species Picea sitchensis. The sequence continues at coordinate 68,229 of SNQJ01S0028206.1, read as the reverse complement.
TTTGGCATCTTTGTGTGCCCAAGGCATCCACTTTCCCAACTAGTGTGAATCTTGGGTATCAAAGCAACCCCAAGTTTCATCTCCTTGAGGACTTGGGCGAGGGCCTCAAGACCCTTCTATCCAAAGACCTTACACCTAAGATATTGAGGCTTGTATATGTCATTGTTACCATATTGTTCTTATTCATAATCTTCTACTAAAGAGGAAGGTATTGTAACTATTGCACATGGGATACACTAATTAGGCAATATCTCAACACATTTATTTATATTGGGGGTTTTTAAATTACTCAAAATTTTAGCAATATATCACTTAGTAATAAGAGGATGTGAGGGGTATTTTAATATATCTATGGATATATATAGTGAGGGGATGTATTTTAATTTCGCAATGGATATGGATATAGGAATTTCATAAGGTAAATGGAGGGCAAAGCTCAAGCCAATAATGATTTAATGTAAGCATAATCTATGATATTACAATGTAATCTAGTTACCAGTGGTACATGATAAGCAACAATTCATTTATACAGTTTATGTTATCTATCTACAACATATACACAAAGAGGAAGGAAGAACAAGTAATCATGCAATCTTTATTATAGTATTTAACCCTTCTATATGCCTCCATTCAATGGCAAATTGATGTCATTTTATAATGCTTTTACAGAGGAAGATGGTTATAACTTCCATAACTACTTTTGATCAATTAGTAGACCAGACTAGTCAAGTGATCAACCAGAAGTAGTTATGGAATTTATAACTATATTCCTCTATAAAAGCACTATAAAATGACGTGTTGTCATTGTATGGAGGGAGATACAAGGGTTAGGATTCTATAATGATTACTTAGTTGTCTATACATGTACATTTTAATTTGTTCTTCTACCTAGTCAACTAGGATGTGTCTAACATGTCCCTTGGCCTCAAAGTCTTCTTCATCCTAAAGAAGTGAGGAGATGAGTGCAAAAGCCTTTACAAAAATATATTTACAAAAACTCAATATGAATGTTGCTAGTCTCTATCATTTATAAAATAGTCACTTATTTACAAAATCTCTTTGATTAAAATTTTCAATTACAAAACTCAAATATGAATGCCGATAATCTATCTTTTCCAAGGTAATCACTTATTTTTCAACTTATAGACTCAGATAAAAAAAATCAACTAAAAAATCTTCCAAAGCCTTTGGTGTCTATATTAATCTTCATGTTTATGTCTTTCATGCAACATCAATACCATTATAGTAAATATATGCCATAATTCTCTGTCTTTCCCACAAATCATTGTTTGAACCATAACCAAGTGACCAAAAAATGTGGTAATACTAGATGCAATTGGGCATCGATCTTGCATTAATAGTGGAAAGCCTCTTCCAAAGCCAAAGCCTGTGGTGTCTCTATTAATCTTCATGTTTATGTCTTTCATGCAACATCAATACCATTCTAGTAAATATATGCCATAATTCTATGTCTTTCCCACAAATCATTGTTTGAACCATAACCATCAAAACAAGTGATCAGAACATGTGGTAATACTAGATGCAATTGGGCATAGATCTTGAATTAATAGTGGAAAGCCTCGAGGCCTTAATGATGCAAAACAATCTAAATCATTGTTTGAACCATAACCAATCAAAACAAGTGACCAGAACCTATGGTAATACTAATGCAATTGCACATAGATCTTGCATTAACAGTAGAAAGCCTTGAGGCCTTGATGATGCAAAGCGATCTAAAGGAATGAGAAAAAATAATTCAAAAATGTGGGTGACTTCAAGTTCACTTTCAACGTATATGGTCTAAGTGTTCATGTAGCATCTACTTTTAAATATGATTGATTCCATTTGTGTAATTTCATTATTTTTTATACACACATTTTGTGATAAATTTACTTCAATTAAGCCATCCCATATAAGTCTTTGGCCAGAAAATTATTCCTGTATGGCGAGAAAATTGTTTCAATTAATTCCATCCATGTATATCATTGACAAAATATAACGAATATGAGCACCAAAAAAAATACGCATCTATCACTTATACAATGTGAATAATATGCCCACAAAACAATAGGGAAAAAAATATGCATGTTTGTAACTAACATGTTGTAATGAATATCCCTATAAAACAATGACAAATAAATAAATGAGTACTTCCATTCTTGTATCTTCTAATTTCTCAAGAATTGGTGAGCAATGTCATGCCACACATTTCAAGTGGTTGAAAATCTGTATAATATCAAAGATTTTTAGCTTTAGTTTTTATTTAACATAAATAATGTTTTGTAATTATTTTACAAAGCTCACAACATACAGATGAAAAGGAGAAGGTCGAGGATGTCGTTGATGATGATGAGGAAGATGTCGTTGACAATGATGTTGATGATGACTTCCATGAAAAATTATATGAATCATGATTTACAACTATATTCTTTTTATATTTTTTTATACATATACCATATATATCGTTGTTTTTTCAGACATGGTTGGTTGTATTTGTGTGTGTGAGGAATACCTCATGGGGAAACATCCAATCACTTCTCCACATTCATAGATGGTACCTAATGCAAACCCATCGATGTTCATTATCACTCCTAACTCATCAAGGACATTGAGTGAGGCACACAATAGAGAGGTAACCACCTAGGGAATAGACTCTGAGACCTCTTGCATGAAGTTCAAAACACTCAACCACTTAAACTAGTTCATTCAACATACACACACACACACACATTCCAAGGAAAACATCATGGGGAAACCCAAAAGGTGCTTCCCCATATTTGTGGACGAAATCCTTAGTACACCTATCGGTGTATACTAATGCACCTCACCTTTGGGGATTCAATATAGGCACCAACTGACATGGAACTAGCCAAACACCCAAATTGGTTAAGTAAAAAGTGATATTACATTCTCTAGGTGTTCAAAGACATAGTAACCCATAAGGTGATATCTACACTACAAAATCATAAGGTTAATTTAAGATCATATTAGAATCTTGAGATTTATTAAAACATATGATAGCACCTTTTTCATTAGATTAGATATTCATTATTTTTCTTTAGAGGCCAAGAAACGTGCAAAGTAACTAGTTTGTCGGGAAATAATCACCTCGCTTCAAATTTGTGCATATATGTCAATTTCAATTTGTCATAATATCCATATAATGCCTAGACAAATAATTGTGTTTGAGATAGATATAAGGTTTCCTCATCTCTAATCATAATCATGTCAATAAGTCCTTCTTGGACATCCACTTCTTTTTTGGATAATTCATAAGCTAATACATTAAGCTCCTTGGAGATGTGGTTGCATTGAAATAAAGTAAACCTACTCATCTATTCTTTTACCTAGGTGATGAGATGGGATAAGACAATGTTATGATTTCATATTTATTTGTTTATCCATCGAGTCACAAGTATAGAGTCCCCCAAAATTTGCATCTCGTTGATCCCTCAATTTATAGAAATTCCAATAATGATTATAACCACCTTCATCTTTGGCATATTATTACTACCCTTACCTAACCCACATGGGAAAGTGATTTTATGAATTTTTTATAAGAATAGAAGACCAACTCCTCCAAATAACCCTAGGTTCCCTCTCAATGACCCATCAAAAAATCCCTTTCAAACTCCAATGGATCAACCTGACAAAGAAACTCAAATTTTATTGCATTCTTTTACCTATCATAAGCATATTGGATTTTATAAAAAACTTACAATAGTGTGAAGCTATGATCCTGAAAAATAGTACCATTCCTAGATAGTCACAATGCCCAACACATAGTCAATGGGAGTGATTTGTTTCCTACTATTGTATGACTTTCCATCTAGTTATTTAATAAATTTCCACTAATTCACCTTCTCACACTCCATTGCCACCTATTAATGATTTCAATGTTGACCAAACTTTCCGTGGAAATGAGACACTCCATCAAAAGATGTTATATATTATCTCCACTATTTTTACATAATGAACTATTGGGTGTAGGCCAATTTTGAGGAAAAGTCCAATTTTGGAAAATAAAGCTTAATTTGGAAAATGACAGCTAGCAGGAAAAGCAACACGTGCGAGGAAAAGCTGCATGCAAAGGGGGAAAGCATGCAAGGCGCACATGCAGGAAAACCTAACCATGATAGGGTTAGGGGTTTTGTAAGAGATTATAACGACTGATAAGATGAAAATTAATATAAATAAGTACCTAGCAGGTCTAGGTTGGGGGAGTTTTGTTCTAGAATGTTAGAGAATATTGTTTTTCTTGACTAGGAGAACGACTGTAAGATCTGATACCTTTTTGTAAATTGTTGAGTTGTAGGAGAGTCAAGTGGCTAGATCTTTAGGGTTAGATTGCAGGTTGAGGAGGTTGGTGCAATCTAGTCCGCCTCACATAGGTTGTGGAACTTGTTTTTTGATTGTATAGTCGGAATTGTAGTGCACAGAACGCCATATCTTGAAGAAATCTAAATAAAGAGCCTAAGAAGTCAGATCTTTGTGGACGTATCCCAGGAGGGGGTGAACCACGGTAAAACTTGTGTCATGTGTGTTGTTTATTGCGTATTTACTTTCTGTCAGTATTTAGACTATGAATGGATTAATGAATGATTCTTTTAGATCTGTTAGAATGCATGCATAGAAGTAACAGATGAATGAATCTTAATAATAATATAAGGAACAACCAGATTAAGGCCTTAGAAGATGAATAACAATCCCAGATCCCCACTCTTTCCTAGACTACAAGCATCTGAGCATTGCAGTCACCCATAGAACTATCTCGGGTGAGACTATGTAGTACCTTCTTGGTGTTGCGTTTCCTTTTGGTTTACCAGGAGGGCCGATAGTTTTAGAGGGTTTTGTTGGAAACCTGTTAAATCTGAACTTGGGTCAGCCTAGAAGTAGATAGAAAAACTAATAAACAACAAATGGTTATGTTGTCGGCTGGAACAACATGGGATTGAGTGAATGGGATCCGTGAAAGAATCATGCAGAGAATGAAGGTATAAAAATGAATGTTTAGACCATGGAATCTGACGAAAGTAGAGATTGAAGGCTGATTGAAAAAAAGGAGCTTGAATTTGTGCAAAAAGATAACAGAAACCCTAAGATAACATCGCGTAAATATCTGGACAAATATGTGTTTAGCGACTTGCATGAGGTATTTTTCTGTGATTTCCCGCATGTTTTGTAGGAGTGGCTATTGAGGATGAAATAAAACCACCCTACAAATCAAACCAGACAAATCAATTGGAATCATGTGGAGGTCACGCAGTTACAACAAGTAAACAACAAATTCACAGGCATAGTAGATGTATGGTTAGACAGTATTGTTGCATGGTTTATCACATAATTTGCATTAGATACCATGAAGTCTTACAACGCAATAGTTTCTTAGAGAACCTAGAGGTAGGTATATCATATCGTTTTACACTTCAATCAAGATCTTAATGTATAACAAAGGTGTAATGACAATGTAATTAGACAACTAAACTTCCCTGCGTGCATGGGGGGAGTGGGGAAGTACTGACAAAAGATGGAAGAATGGAGGGAGAGATGGATAAGGGAAATAAGGAGGAGGCCATGGACCCAATCATATTATAAGAAGATCAAATCAAGAAGATCATGGCAACGGATGGAAAGAAGCACAATGGAGTACCCTACCAATATAATATGAATAATAAGAAGAGAGACATAGCTGAAAGATAGGGCTTAGAAAGTGATGAAGAAGAGGTAGAGGATCTTCGTGTTGTGGAGCATATTGAGGAAATATTGTGCGCAACATATGAAAGGAAGACAAGAGGTCCAAGGGAAGGAACATAAGGAAGAACTCCCATTCATGTCATTGTCAGTGTGGAACCCATAACCCCATGTGAGACTAATACACCAGAAAGAACACCACCATTTAAACAACCAAATTTTAGTGGAAGAAAGACAACAGGAAGTACATCTAAACAAGGAGAAACAACTGGAGGATCCAGTTTAGGAAGTAGTAGTCAAATATATACACCACGTGGAGGTAGTAGTTCATCACAGTTCAAGATGGCAGGATGTGATCCCACCATCTGGTTACCAGAGCTCAAGGGAGAGGCATCAGAGGATCCTGAAAAACACTTGTTCATCTGTGAGAAGATCTGGGAAGCAAAGAAGATCACATATGAGGATGAAAAACTTGTGTGGTTGTATATCATGCTAAGATATCGTGCATTGGATTGGTACATGAGTCTAGTTGTAAACAGTCCACCTGGGACAACAAGGATGATCGAAGACATGAAGAAGTTATTGATAAATAAATTTCAGAAGCCCAGTTCAGAAGATCAATATATGAATGAGATGATTGAAATCAAACATAAACTCGGTGACTCTGTTTGGGATATTGATCAAAGGTTCAAATGATTGAAGGGTAAGTTGAAGTATGTCATGACTGACATGCAGCATAGACATCTCTTTATGAATTCACTGCTACCACATATGAAATACCCTTTGAGGCAACATAAGTTTCAAACTCAGGAAGAGGCTCTGTAGGCAACCTCAAAACTGGAAGAGAACTAGTATTAGAAGACAGACCCAACAATAGAAGAGCTAAAGGAGGATATGAAGAACCTCACATTTCAACTGAACCAGAATAAGGGCAAAGAGAAAAGAGAAGTTATTTGGTGTACCACATGCAAGAGATAAGGACACCACAAGAATGAGTGCCCAACTTTTGCACAGTATATGGAAACAGGGATACCAAACCCATTTCCAATAGGAGGACGATTGTGCAAGATCTTTAAAACACATGGGAACGATCCATATCATTGTCCAATGATGCAGAAGTATCAGACAGTACCCAAGAATTCATACTGCATTTTTTTCAAATCAGTGGGCCACGATGATAAAGATTGTAGGACAATGGACTTGATGAGGGAGAGAACTTCGGATACGTATAGGGTGTAGGAAGAAATGATGACAGGGAAAGTTGCACCATAGTTCAACCAAGTACCACCTCCATATAATAACGTGCAACAACAGTACAACATTGTGCAACCACAGTAGAACGACGCACAGCCACAGTATAACCCTGTGCAGTATAATCAAGTGCCTTAATAAAATGCACCATGAGGAGATCGAGGTGGATACAAAGGTGGAGGATGAGGTAGAGAAGGATTTGGAAGAGGTAGAGTTCCAGTAGTATTTCATAGCTGCCAGCATCCAAGACATTATGCAAGGGAATGTCCACTTCCACCTGCGACATGTATGTATTGTCGTGCAACAGACCATGATACAAAGGAATGCCCAACACTTTTGGGGAAGATTCAAGAAAAAAGGAACCAGAATAATCAGAATGTTCAGTGGATTTCTGCAGAATCCAGGGATGATGGTAGAAATATCAACATAGTTACGCGTAGAGGAGTTAAGACAGGAGTTGACGTAGAAAGACAGGAGTCAGTGCAACACCAATGGGTGAAGAAGAATACTGAACCACATAAGCAGTTTGATGCGTAGAACGAAAATGAGACATTCAAAGAGGCCAGACATTAGTTCGTCAAACAAGATGTTGTATCTACATCAACTACGCAACATACTCAGAATGTTATACCAATGTACGAGATGCATGTATCAATGGATCACACCACCTAAGTACCCTCTGCAGTACAAGTAAGTACCATAAAGACTTTTTTGTAATCATGTATGAAGCTACTGAATGATCCATCATCTGTTAAAGTTTTGAAAAATATGTTAGAAATATGTAACACAAAGGAAGAGGGGAAGTTAGAACATAAAATATTCAATCACCTCCATACAAGAAGGAGGACAAGTAGGGAATTCAAACTGAATGCTAACATTGGAGATTTCATTATGGGGGATATCATACTAGATTTAGGCTCTGCGGTAAATGTGTTACCCAAGAAGACATGGAATTATATGGGAGAGCCCACACTAGGATATTCACCTGTCCAGTTGAAGCTAGCAAGCCAACACAAATTTCTACCAATTGGAAGGCTTAATAGTGTGACAGTAGATCTGGATGGAGTGTGTACTAAGGCAGACTTTGAAGTGATAGAGATAGTAGATGGTACAACACCTTATCCAGCATTGCTCAGATTGGATTGGGCATTTGATAACCAGGAAATAATCAACTTGAAGGCAAGGAAAATGACATTCGAATCAGGACAATACAGAGTCATTGCACCATTAGATCCATCAAAGGGAGAAAGGTTTGTAGAGCCCACTTGCTTTGATCTAAAGGAGATAAACCAGCTATACATAACCACTGCGCGAGAAGAAGATTATGTTAACCCAATTGTTGATGCAGTACTCAGCTGGAGGAGCATCGCATCATGTTATTCTGACTCAGATATAGGTTTGGATAATTGGCAGCAGAGATTACATGAATTCTCCACAAGAAGGTGTGCAAGAATAGACCACAAAGTAAGATGGGTGGGTACAGAGATAAGAGAACCTCCCATTTTTCATGGGGTGAATGACTTAGAAGAAATCCTAACAAGATATGAGGTTGAAGTGTTAGATAATCATAGGATCTTATCCCTAGACATTACACTTAAGGCAACACCTACAAGATGGTGGGGTGCGCACAAAGAAACAATTAAGGACTGGTACCAATGTAAGAGTTTATTGCACATCATATTCGACACAGATCAGGGAAACAATGAAATGCAGAGATATAATGGACAGGGGACACCAGAAGAACATTTGGAGAAATGCAGAACACTATGGAGGATGACACCACCATAGGAATGGCCTCATCACTTCATCCACACACTGGAAGGAATTCCAGAAAAATGGTATGTAGACCAGGAACTGCACAGAGGCACTGTAGAATGGAAAACATTACAACATAATTTTATAGTAACTTTCTCATTTGAACATGATAAACCCAACATGGATTCAAAAATCAAACAGATAAGAGGGGTGATATTTATTGATGAAATAGAGGTTGAACTCATGACATAATACAACCAACGAAACATGAAAACAGTCAAAGAACTAATGGCATTCTATCATGTGGAATAAGAAGCACTAGAGGAATATGAACTGTGCAACATTCATATTACAAAATTTTAAGGTGAAAGAGAGGTGGAAGGTCCATGTTTGGAATCAGAAGTATTTGTTGCACCTATCAAGATAAAGAAATTCAACATTGGGGAAACTGAGAATCCAAAAATGGCCAGCATTGGAGACTACTGGGATGAACAACCCATAGAAAGGATAACATAGCTGTTGCACGAGTACAATGACCTATTACCAACAACCTTTACAAAGATGAAGGGCATAGAAGGAGAGATAGGAGATATGAAGTGTTGGCATTGTTGTTTATGTGTTGTCATTGATGGCAACATGAATAAATCATGAACAAAGTTATACAACATGAATCAGTCATGAACAAATTTATACAATTTTCATTAGTGTTAGGATGGCCAATAAGGTTTTTCCATATGTAATGAAGGTTCATTGATGTAAAGAGAATGAAACATAGCAGTAAGGCTAAAGTTCAGGAGAAACATCATATGGTAAATTTCATCGATGTAATATTTGATCACTGTCAAGGATCGATGATCTTTGTTACAGGTACATTTTCAAAAGATCAGAAGAGATCCAATGCATTTGAAATAACACAAAATCCATATCCTACACAAAAGAATCCTTTGTGAAGGATTGAGGAAGAATCCTGTTCATTTAGATAGTTTTCGAGAGTAATAACAACCATCAGAACAGTTAGAGCCACTGATCAAATCCAAGTGGAAGGATAGCGTAAGTTTCAGGACATTGGAGATAATGCAGAGGAATGAAGTCACAAAATCCTGCCAGTCATTAGATCAAGGAGAGACATTGGATGAATTCTCGACCATCAGATCAATTTTAGTGGAAGGACAATGTAAACCACACATATCTCGAAGTCTCGGATCCACAAATATCTCGAAGTCTTGGATTAACCAAAATGTTGTCAACTGTTGATCTGGAGTGGAGATATTGGAGCCGTCAGATCACAGTAAAGGAAAGGAGACAGTCAACTCCGACGCTGACCACTCCGGCATAAAGGAGTCTAGAACAAGAAAAATTACCCGAAGGTCGAAGTTCCGGAGTCACGAACTCTCGTCGTCTATCGGATCAGAGGAAGAGAAGGGAAATCATGTCAACCGTTGATATATTCAGAGAACGCCAAGGATGAAACTGGTCAACTCCAACGCTGACAACTCTAGAGAAAGATACTAGAACGGGTAAGTGTACCCGAAGGCCAAAGCCCTGAAGTCACGACAAACGTTGATCTAGAGTGAAATATGATAGCCGTCAGATCAGAGTTGCGTAGTATTGGAACACGTTTAATTTTGAGATTTTGAGCTTTAGACTTTGCCTCTTAGAAATAAAATTTTCACCCAAAAGGAAAAAGAAACTTAGAGATTCTCCTTTTAAATTTAAAGATAAATCCATCGCTTGTTGAAAAGGCGCTTATGATATCCACCGTCGATTAGCTACTCTAATTTTATCAAACTGTCTTAATGATCTCCGAACTGTAGAAGTTGCTTGAGTTTGAAAGAAAGTCTCTAACGTTCACTTCGGAGCTTCGCGCTTCGGGTATTCCAGCAATTATAAACAATGAGAACTCACGAATGCCAAAATGCCAAAGTACTTAAGGTTAATTCAAGGTTTAAAACATGATAGTAAAACATAAAAATGAGTAATAGGAGATTAATTTCTTCGTGAATTTGACCTTTGAGAGATTTATACCCTAATTGTGTCCAACACTCACGAATGTCGAAGTATTAATGATATGTATGATTAGCTAAAGTTAATGATTTGAATTGCGATTAACAATTTTTATTCAGTGGAGAGCTTACAGATTTCTCTTGTTGCAGGCATGCTAATTTTTTGTGCCATGAAAACTTACAGGGAAGATTGACCTCAGAATCTAGTGGAACGATAAATCAGTTCGGAAGCTAGATAAACTAAGAAAAGGACCAAATATAGTAGGGAAGGGGATAAATAGACAGAAAAGGGAGCACAAACTCTCTGGATTGCTAAGTCTCTGAAGTGGAGGATCTCCTGCCGCGTGTCCTTTGATTTGGACGGTTGATATTTACTTCGGAACTCCAAGATTTGGGAGTTCTCGCTTCGCACATCCATATTTCTTTAGAAGTGGTTATTCCCAAAGTGGAGGATCTTCTGCCGCGTGTCCTCTTGATTTCAACGACAGAGATTTACTTCGGAACCCCGGGCTTCAGGAGTTCTCTCTTCACCCACCCAACTTTCTTTCGAGGTAGTTATCCCCGAAGAGAGAAATCTGGCGCCGTGTGTCCTTTTGATTTCAACAATGAGGATTTACTTCAGAACTCCAGGCTTTGGGTGTTCCAAGGTGCAAGTCTCTGAAATGATAAATCCCTGAAGTGAAAGATCTCCTGCCACATGTCCTTCTCCATTGGATGGTCATGATTTACTTCGAGGCTTCAGGCTTCGGGAGTTTTAGATTCTCCCCTCTCGCTTTCATCTAGAGTGTTTTCTCCTGAAGTCCACCAATTGTTGTTGTGTGTCCATCCAAATCCAATGGTGGTAGTTTACTTCGGGACTTCGGGGCTTCCCCTCTCATTTTCCTCAGAATTACTATCTCCTGGAGTTGCAGATCAAGCACCACGCGTCCTTCTCCATCAGACGATCATGATTTACTTCGGGACTTTGGGCTTTGGGATTTTTGTCTTCTCCCCTCTCTCTTTCATCTAGAGTGTTTTCTCCCAAATTCCACCAATTGTTGTCACGTGTCCTCCTCATTTTGACGGTCGTCATTCACTTCGAAGCTCCATCTCTACATGTAGACCACCCCCAAGATCTTAAGTGCCAAAGTACATGGCAGTCATCAGTTCAGACATGTGGCACTCTCATCAGTCATGACACCTATCATCCAGCTAGCGTCGACATGTGTCACTTCTCTTTTCATGACACATCATCATAGTGACGTCAGACTACCACGTCAGATCATTCGTCGGGAAGTGTTCTTGTTCAGCGCCAAAGTAGTGCCATCTCCAAGCGCGGATAGAATGATCCTAAAGTTGCCAGGTGGATAAACCTTAGTGGTGGCGCTAAAATTAGTAGGTGCACCCAGATCACAGATTGTGACCAGATCAACGACCATGTTTCATTGCGAGGATGTAACATGATCGAATGATAAAATTCCTGAGCAGTCCCACAATTGAAACCATGGTATAGTAAAAGATCTACGTGGAATCACTAGGTGCATTGCAGGACGAAAAGAGGGTTACTTAAAGCCACCCCCTTGTGCCCCCACAAAATAGAGAAACATAAAGGGACATTGGAGCAACACTTGTCCTCACGTCATCCTATTCGTGAGAAATTACTCTTTCTCGTAACTATTAACCATCACATAACGAGCCAACGCTGAGCTACTTGTCACATTATAACTCCCTCCAGATTTTCAACTGATATTATTTTTCCAGTGAACCAATCCGAAGAATAGATAGCAGTGGAATCATATGACGAGGATAGTAAACAAATGAATACGGTGGCCTCAATGGACATGTGTGCCCAATTCAAAGAATAAAGGAAAATGAGCGCGTCTACGAGAATATGAAGAGACAAATGAAAGTGCCAGCTCAAACAATATCAACATGTTCTTGTTTCATTCGAATTACATTCTGTTTTTAGGAGATATTATAAGAAGTCCAACGGTTTTTGAATTGAGACTAATTTTGTATAAATAGATAGATTTTAGATCTGAACCAGGGAGGCTTCAAGACCAACGTGGGATGCTTCTTGTCGGATGTAATAGAGAAAACTCTCCTTTTTTAGTATTAATACAAGTGCAGACAAAGATTCTGATTTTCGTTCAGTTTGCGTTGTGTGTTTCTCCTGTATTTCCATAACTCTGAATTTCCTTATGCAATTCCTTGATAAGTGATTGATTGCAATTTAGTATCACAACTACTGTAATCACATTATATCAACAATTCATCAAGTAAGCATTTTTTTCTCTGTATTTACGATAAGTAAAGCATGACCTGCAAGCTATTTGAATTACTACATTTCATATCTTGTTCAAGGGTGCACTCTCTACTTTTCTTCCACTGCAAACAAGGTGAGATTCATATGCAATTGGTGCCTCACTTTGTTTAACATTTCTGTAAGTTTCATTCACCCCATTTGATATTAAAATTGTGACTCAGACAACAAAATGAAACCTCAGTCATGTCCTATTATTAATTTCATTTAAGGATCATTTTCCATATAACTAAAGGTAGGAAAATCACTCTTTAAAACATTCTCTTTAAACATTCGTGATGCCTGGCATTATTCTTTGAGCCTTAGAATCAATCTCAGGAACAACATATTTTTGGTGTTGTTGTCAGGGACGGAGAAACGAAGTTATTTTTTCTGTGGGAGAACGACAAAGTAAAACTTTAATATTTGATGGTGAACAAAGATTGAATACGTGAAAAGGTTCATTTTTCACCTGGTGACTCCTTGGTTCGAGGACTCCACACGATTCATTGGTGACTCCACTTGTTTAAAAATGTCAGGTTCTTTCGCTGCTCAGATTGCTGCGAGGTTTGCTCCTTTGGACTTTACAAATGTTTTTTGTTTTCCAAATGTTGTTCTTGATATTAAATAATGGGGATATTATCTTCCTAGTTTTAGAGAGGATAAAGATGATAATCATGCACAACATTTGTTTGAATTTCATAATCTCATGCATCAACTAGATATTCATCATGAAGATGTTTTGATGAAACTGTTCATGTTTAGTCTAGGAGGGGATGCTCATCATTGGTACAAGTCTCTTCCCCCTTCGAGCAGCTCATCGTTAAAAGAATTTCACACATCTTTTCATAAGCGTTATAGGAGGATCTATCCAGCTGCCTTCTTTTTGAAGACTGTTGCAATTTAGATTTCATAGAACAAGATTGTAGAGATAATCAGTGTGTTGATGAAAAAGCAGAACATGATAGCAATTGTGGTCAATTATATGAAGAAGAATTTGAAAAAAAACAAGATATCCTTCAAACAGATTAGGAAAATTTATATGAAGAAGACTTTGAAGTAAATCAAGAAGAGTTTTCTTGCAGCAGTAAGAATGAAGATGACATGATTTCTAGTAAAAATGAATAAATCCTTATAGACCCTCCAGTCCTTCAAGATGATCAAAGAGATGATGATGAATCTTCTGTTGATCTAGATCCTTGCGAAGGCCAATGGCTTATTGAAGACCATAAGCATTAAGCTCTTGGAAAAGATGATTTTGGTAATGATACTGACAATAGAAACGATACTCTAAGTGCATTTGTCATTGTACCAAATGTTCATAGTAATTACTGTCATGATCAAACTATTGTTCTAAATTCTTATTTTGATCAAGCTACTATTATTCAGTCATCATTACTAGAGCATCAAGAAATGGAAGTTTTTGAAAGTCAAAATTCAAAAATTTTATATAATCATCATATTCACAATGAGTATCCAAACGATGAAGAAGAGAAAATTTCTTTCCCAACATGCATGGAAACATACAATAGTTCTCCTTTGTTTGATAACTATGATGAATGAAATTTTGAAGTTGATGAGCAGCGAATTATTTCTTTTTCTTCAGAGAGTTCACTTAAGCAGGAAAATTATCAATGGCACTATAAAAGCAATCATCCTGTGTATGACAGTGATGAAGAATATTCTTGGACAGGTGATGAAGGAGATAAGGAGGGGCTACTAGAGAATTTTTTCTCTTCTTGTTGTTTATCAACTATTGAGCAACAGACTAGTGAGCCCAAATATGACATTCTCGAGCCTGAAGAAGAAAAGATCAGTAGTGGAGAAAGTGTGCAAAGGAATTTCATACAACTTGGTCGGCAGGAAGAGGTATCGGTTGATTTTGAAAATTATTTATGTTTCCATGATCCAATGGTTGTTTGGTTGGAGTATTTCCTTCAAGTGGTCCAAAATTTTGCAGCGTTTCATGTACAACCAAAATTTAGCAGTAAGAGCAAGCTAACTATTCATTCTTTGCTGCAAAAAAATTATTATTATTTCATTCCTTCATCCAGCATAAAACAAGGTATGTTAAGAAATCTACTATTTGCATGGCTCCACTGGAAATTCCATATTACTTGATAAATGGAATTTCGTCTGATTAGTGTAGGGCCAATGTATATAAATAAGTTGTCCAAATCAACATTTCATTTCAGCATTCTAGTTCAACATTTTATTTCAGTTCAGTAGTTGGGTTCTCAGTCTGGCATCTAATATGGTTCAGTTTTTAGGCATTATGACTCCATAACCCAGTGACGGGGTTCATAGTTTAACAAGCTTAATTTCAGGTTGCAGAAGGATGAAGACACGTGGTCTACTGTTCTTGGTGTTTTACAGAATAGATCTTCTTGAACAAGAGATGAGGCTGAATAAAAATTCGACACTCAAACATTTCATTTCTCTAAAAACAGGTGATAAATTTCTGAAAATTCAAAAGGAAAATAAGGTATGAGTTCCTACTCTTCTTATAGTTCAAATAAATTTTCAAGAAAATTATTTTCGAAATGAATATGAAGGAAGTTTTTCTCATGATAATATTATCGCCTGACCTAAAAATCAGAGAGTTATAAATTTACAACTTAAAGTGTCATGTTGATAAATTCTAAAGCCATCTCTGAAATAAAAATAAAAATGATAATAAATAAACTCAAAAGAAATCTAAACTAAAATACATAAACTTGTGTAGGATCAGGGTATTTTGTGTCAGGTCCTATGAATCCTCGATTTGGTTATCTTTTCGTATCCCCAAATTCTTATCCACTTCAAATTTTCTTTATCCTTTATTAGTCTTCATAGAAAGAAATTAACTTACCTTGACTCTGAAAACTTAAAAACATATCTCTGAAACAAGATTAGGCAAAAAAAATTATGTTCCTTGGATTTTAGCTGAAAGAAAGTATGCTCAGGCTAATCTTGATAACTTTAACTCTTCTATCGGATTTTAAACCGACTAATTCACTCAAGGTTGATCCCTGAAAATCAAAATCCCTATAAAATCTTCCCTACAAGCGAAGGTGTATTGAAAATTGGAAGAAAAATAGTCTCAGAGTATGCTTAAAAATTTATGACAGACCTCCCTTTTAAAAAATTTAAGCAGATATCATCCCTTGTATGATACACACAAATTTATTTCCCCCACTTCAAAATATTAAAATATAAGACAAATGGTGAAAGGAAATTCGAAATTCGATTGCCCCCATTTTGTCCAAAAAGAGATGATGACAGGAAATTCATGTAATGATTGCCCTCATCTCAGAAAAATGCAAAAGTGTTAATTGAAGTGGTGAAAGGAAATTCAATGGGAAATGTAGATAACTTCACTGGGGTACTGAACAGGCTCACTAGCAGTGAAGCAATATCTATGATATTTGTATGGTTGTCATATATATATCTACAAAACATACTCTGACATCTAATTATTTTTCAGGTAATATTTACATTTTGGACCAACGAGGGATTCCATAATTAAATTGTTACATCTACTCAACCTTGATGTGAATGAAGTCGGTCAAAGTCTGATATTTCAATTAAAGTCATTTTTATTATCTTGAATATATCCGAACTCAGTTTCAAGAAAGGGAAATTTTAAATAGCCTAACTTGAGATCGATAGTTGGGGATATTTTGAAAGTTTTCTGAGATTTGGTTGAAGTTCAATTTTTCTCTGTATGATTAATCCCTAAAAGTGTTTTCCAGAAATGAAATAATGACTCCATTTACCCAATAAAGGTACTTGGTATACTGTTCTTTCACACCTCACAGGGAGCCGCAATCCCCAGATGGAGCCTATGTTGGAACACGTTTAATTTTGAGATTTTGAGATTTATACTTTGCCTCTTAGAAATAAAATTTTCACCCAAAAGAAAAAAGAAACTTAGAGATTCTCCTTTTAAATTTAAATATAAATCCATCACTTTTTGAAAAGGCGCTTATGATATCCATCGTCGATTAGCTACTCTAATTTTATCAAACGATCTGAATGATCTTTGAACTGTAGAAGTTGCTTGAGTTTCAAAGAAAGTCTCTAACGTGCACTTCGGATCTTCACTCTTTGGGTATTCTAGCAAGTCTAAACAATGAGAACTCATGAATGCCGAAACGCCGAAGTACTTAAGGCTAATTCAAGGTTTAAAACATGATAAAGTAAAACATAAAAATGAGTAATACGAGATTAATTACTTCGTGAATTTGACCTTCGGGAGACTTATACCCTAATTGTGTCCAACACTCACGAACGTAGAAGTATTAATGATATGTATGATTGGCTAAAGTTAATGATTTGAATTTTGATTAACAGTTTTTATTCAACGAAGAGCTTACAAATTTCTCTTGTTACAGGTAGGCTAATTTTTTGTGCCATGAAAAGTTACAGGGAAGCTTGACCTCAGAATCTAGTGGAACAATAAATTAGTTCGGAAGATGGATAAACTAATAAAAGGACCAAATATAGTAGGGGAGGGGATAAATAGACAGAAAAGGGAGCACAAACCCTCCGGAGTGCTAAGTCTCTGAAGTGGAGGATCTCCTACCGCGTGTCCTTTGATTTGGATGGCTGAGATTTACTTTGAAACTCTGGGCTACAGGATTTCTCGCTTCGCACATCCATCTTTCTTCCAAAGTGGTTATCCCTGAAGTGGAGGATCTCCTACCGAATGTCCTCTTGATTTCAACGACGGAGATTTACTTCAGAACTCTAGGTTTCAGGAGTTCTCGCGTCACACATCCAACTTTCTTCTAAAGTGGTTATCCCTGAAGTGAGAGATTTGGCGCCGCGTGTCCTTTTGATTTCAACGATGAGGATTTACTTCGGAACTCCAATCTTCGAGCATTCCAAGGTGCAAGTCTCTGAAATGCTAAATCCCCGAAGTGGAGGATCTCCTGCCACACGTCCTTCTCCATTGGACGATCATGATTTACTTTGGGAATTTGGGCTTCGGGAATTTTAGCTTCTCCCCTCTCTCTTTCATCCAGAGTGTTTTCTCTCGAAGTCCACTGATTGATGTCGTGTGTCCATCTAAATCTAACGATGGTAATTTACTTCAAGACTTCGAGGCTTCCCCTCTCATTCTCCTCCATAGTACTTTCTCCTAGAGTTGCAGATCAAGTGCCACGTGTCCTTCTCCATCGGACGGTCATGATTTACTTCGAGACTTCGGGCTTCAGGAGTTTTATCTTCTCCCCTCTCGCTTTCATCCAGAGTGTTTTCTCCTGAATTTCACCGATTGTTGTCACATGTCCTCCTCGGATCAATGGTCGTCGTTTACTTCAGAGCTCCAGCTCTACATGCATACCACCCCCGAGCTCTGAAGTGCCAAAGTATGTGTAAGTCATCAGTTTAGACATGTGGCACTCTCATCAGTCATGACACCTGGAATCCAGCTAGCGTCGACACATGTCACTTCTCTTTTCATGACACATCAGCATAGTGATGTCATAATAATGCACCAGATCATCTATCAGGAAGTGTTCTTATTCAGTGCCAAAGTAGCGCCATCTCCAAGTGCGGTTAGAATGATCCTAAAGTTGGCAGGCGGATAAACCTTAGCGGTGGCGCTAAAATTAGCAGGTGCACCCAGATCGCAAATCGCGATGATATCAACGACCACATTTCATTGCGAGGACGTAGCATGCTCGAATGAAAAAATTCATGAGTGGTCCCGCAATTGAAACCATGGTATAGTAAAAGAGCTACATGGAATCACCAAGTGCATTGTGGGATGAAAAGTGGATTACTTCAAACCACCCCCTCGTACCCCCGCAGAATAGAGAAAAATAAAGGGACGTTGGAGAAACACTTGTCCCCACGTCATCCTATTCGTGAGAAGTTACTCTTTCTCATAACTATTAGCCATCGCATAACGAGCCAACGCTGAGCTACCTGTCACATTATAACTCCTCCATATTTTCAACTGATATTCATTTTCTATTGAATGCATCTGAAGAACCGATAGTAGTGGAATCAGATGATGAGGACAATAAACAAATGATTATGGTGGCCTCAATGGTCATGTGTGCCCAATTCAAAGAACAAATGAAAACGAGTGTGTCTATGAGCAAATGAAGAGACAGATGAAAGTGCTAGCTCAAACAATATTAACCTACTGTCATTTCATTCAAACTACATTCCGTTTTTAGGAGATATTGTAAGAAGTCCAACGATTTTTGAGTTGAGACTAATTTTGTATAAATAGATAGATTTTAGATCTGAACCAGGGAGGATTCAAGCCCAACGTGGGTTGCTTCTTGCTGGATGTAATAGAGAAAGCTCTCATTTTTGAGTATTAATACAAGTGAAGATAGAGATTCTAATTTTCATTTAGTTTGAGTTGTGTGTTTCTCTTGTATTTCCATACCTATGAATTTCCTTGTGCAATTCCTTGATAAGTGATTGATTGAAATTTAGTATCACAACTACTGTAATCACATTATATCAACAATTCATCAAGTAAGAAATTTTTCCTCTGTATTTACTATAACTAAAGCATGACCTGCAAGCTATTTGAATTATTGCATTTCATATCTTGTTCAAGGGTGCACTCTCTACTTTTCTTCCACTACAAACAAGGTGAGATTCATCTGCAATTGATGCCTCGCTTTGTTTAACAATTATGTAAGTTTCATTCACCCCATTTGATATTAAAATTGTGACTCAAACAGCGAAATACAACCTCAGTCATGTCCTATTATTAATTTCATTTAAGGATCATTTCTTGTATAACTAAAGGTAGGAAAATCACTCTTTAAAACATTCTCTTCAAGCATTCATGATTCCTGACATTATTCTTTGAGCCTTATAATCAATCTCAGGAACAACACGTAGCAACAGTCAACTCCGGTGCTGACCACTCCAGCAATAAAAAACTTAGATGAACCAAGAACTCCCGAACCCCAGAGTTCCAAAATAAACAGAGGCCATTCGATCAAGATGGGAAATATATATGGTGATAGATCTATTTCTCACTTTGCCAATTCGAGAGGATTAGATCGAAGTCTCAAAAGTGTCATATTCTCGAAGCAATGACAACCGTCAGATCAATAAGAAACCTCATATGAACCTACGATCGTTAGATCCAGGAGGAGGACATGTGACACATCAGGAGATCCACGTCATCAAGGAGACATGGCACACTCATATGGTGACAAGTGTCAAGGTCTAGTTGTCACTTTAGGTATACGAAAGTCACGAATCTAGGTGAGACGAGGAAACCACTCAACCAGTGCCACGTCAGCAAGCTACGTCACTATGGGAGTAATTCCTTCGGGGATATCCAGTTTCTACTACCAGCAAATACCCGAAGCACTGAAGGCCAAATTTAATGATGGTCGTTGATCTAAGATCTTCTGGATTCTATCAACCATTGATCAAGTACAGTGGAAGGATAGAGTAAGCATAAATCACGAAGTAACACTAATCATTGATCTAATTTGGGAGCATTCTCGACCATTGATCAAGCACAGTGGAAGGATAGAGTAAACGTAAATCAAGAAGTAACACTAATCATTGATCTACTTCAGGAGCGTTCTCAACCGTTGATCAAGCATAGTGGAAGGATAGCATAAGCGGAGGTTTCAACCGATAGCAAGCGGTCACCACCGCTTTATGACTTATTTGGTAGGTTATCACTCTTGAGGTATTGAACTACTTCATATTTCTAGTAACCTAGAGTCCCGAAGTACCAAAGCTCTAAAATAAGATCTGTACCATTGAATTTTATGGACACATGTCAACTCAAGATTAATATAGTATACACACTTCAGTGAAATTTAATCCGAGAGAATTGGAAGTTTATAAAAAGAACAAACTCTCGAAGTCGCAAAGTACCGGAAGAAATGACAATCGTTCATCTCACGATTGAATCCCAGCCATTATATAAGGATAAGAAAATTGTGAGAAATGAGTCTTTTAAAATAATGATCAGACCATTGATCCGAAATCGTGATCAACAATGAGGATTAAAGACATGAATTAAATTTGCTCGAGATATAACACTCCAAAAGATATCACTTTGGAGATGACAAGATTTGGTGAAGAGAAGAAAAGTTCTAGAGTACCAAAACCCGGAGAACACAGTCCCAACACTGGACATATGGGGGATAAAAATAAAAAGGGGAATAATTTTGAAGCACGAAGCATTGGTCTCGTGATAGAGGAATAAGGGTGAAAGAAGAGGCAACACTTAAATTAATAAGCTCGTGGTTCTGCGCATATGGTCATATGAATAACATGGTTTGAAGGAAGCCCCTCCCCATAACTCGATTTATGCAACATTTGCAGTGACTGGTTTTTATCCAGAACAAAATAAATGAAAAATAAGGGATTTGAAGCCTTTAAATCAAACTATTAATGATAATAATATTAATAGAAATTATTATTATTAATTCAAATGAAGAGGTGTATGAAGAGGTGTAATGGTTGAAACAAAGGGACATAATGCTTCAAACTCATACCTATTGGGAGACTATATAAACAAAGAAGTATGGTGAACAAAAGAGGTAGTTGAATTTGTTGAAGTATATATATTTATATATAATGGATTGAATGAAGTTTCATTCTATTAGGTCGGTGCTTGTTTACAAGTTGGGTCTTGTATGAGGATTGGATTCCTCACATCTCAGTTGGATCTGAGATCAACAAGATGGGACTTGTTATGAGGGTTGGATTCCTCATTTATCAGTTGGATCTAAGAACTACAAGTTGGGTCTTGTAACAAAGAGTTGGGTCTCTCATAATTGTTTGAAAATGAATATTGATCTTATGTATTCTTTCAAGTTAAATAAATAAATAAAATATTTATTCTTTTATATATTGGTTGAGAAATTGAAATAAATATGTGTTGTTCAATTAATTTATGAAAAGTGGAAAATTGTCCAAATTTTTGTGACACTGATTCACCCACCCCCCCCCTCTTAGTGCCAAGTGTACATTTCAACAATTGGTATCATAGAAGGTGCCTTCAGCACAGTTTAAACACTGGAAGGTATATTATGAAATTTGTGGACACATTGTTATCTCCACAAATGAAGCTCCCTTATTTGATGGAATAGATTATTCTTCACGGAGGGAAAATATGAAAAGATATCTGAAGTCAAGAGGATCTGTAGTTTGGGATTCGGTAGTAAGAAAGCTCTGACACTTAACTACTTCAAAGAACAAAACCAAAACTGCAAAGGACGCAAGGAGAAACAATTCATTATCCTTAAAAGAAATCCGGAATGGATTGTCAGACCAAGTCAAAGAAAAGATGAGACACTACAAATATTCTAAAGAATTATGGCTCCACCTAGAAAATTGTTGTCAGAATAAAGCACAAGAAGAAGAGAAATCCTATCAAAGTAAGGAACGAGACTCAGATAAAGAGGATTCTTGTCAGAATAAAGAACAAAACTCAGAAGAAGATAATTCTTATCCAAATAAGCAACAAGATAAAGAAAAAGAGAATTCCAATCAGATTGAAGAACATAATACGAAGAAAGAGATTTCTAATCAAAATGAAATGCAGGATTTGATGAAAACCTCAGTCATAAATGAATAAGACAACCTCATCAAGGAATTGAGGCATACCTTAGTAATTAATAAAGAAAAATTACATAATCTTAAGACTGATGTTACAGTTGAAATAGAAGAGATTTGTATGGAACCAGGAAATGGTATACATATTAAATTTCATACGGAGGCTATTGAAAATATTGAGTACACAACTATGTGCACTCTAGAAGAGTTGGAGAAACTTCAATAGAAAGATATGTTTCTACTTCAACAGTTAGATCAATCTAGCCATGAAGAGTTTGAATAGAGAGTTCAACTAGAAGACAAAGAAAAAGAGATCAGAAGATTAAAGATTGAAGTTGATCATATGATAAAGGAAATAGAAGAATTGAAAAAACATCATAACAAAAGAAAATAAGTACTAAAAGAAATAGAAGAATTAGTTAACATTATAAAGACTCAACTTGAGGAAACTAAATAAAGTGAAGAAGACCAAAAGATCCAGTTAACTAGGAAAGAAAATTCTTTCCACACGTTAGAATTGGAAATCATCAACTTAAAAAGGATAAATGACAGTACTAATGCAGATCTGATGACTCAAATTGAAGAAACTAAGAAAAAGGAAGAATCTCAAAAGATACAATTCACTAAAAAGGAAGAATCATGCCACATGTTGGAATTGGAGGCCATCAACCTCAAAAGGATTCAACTAGAAAACAAGGAAGAAATCAAAAGATTGAAAACTAAAATTTTGTATCTAACAAAATATATGGAAGAGTTGAAGACATATAACAAAACTATTAAATGCAAATAAGTCTTGGATGAGACAAAAGAAATAGTCATCAATATAAAGACTCAACATGAACATGCTAAGAAAGTGGAAGAAGCCCTGAAGATTCAATTAACTAAAAAGGAAGAGAATTGTCACATGTTGAAATCAGAAATAGTCAATCTCAAAAAGATGATTGAAAAGACAAATAAAACTGTCAATTTCCAGAATAGCTCAGTTATCCTAGATAAGATATGGAATAGTCAAAGATCATTTGATGACAAAACTGGTCTTGGATATAATAAAAAGGAAGACAATGACAAATGGAGCACCATTTACAAACATGAGAAAGGATCATCCTTCTCAAAAGGAAAAGGTGCAATTACAAAGAAATTACAAGTCGTGAACTTTGTTAAGGAAGAAAGCTATAGAAGTAAAAAGGAAGAAGAAAATCAAAAGACAGATATCTCAAGACAAAATAAATTCAAGAATGGAAACACCTTCAATGGATATTGCTTTTCTTTACATAACTTTGGTCATAAAGCAATGGACTGCAAGAAACTAGAGAAAGGATATACAAGAAAATCCAAAAACTCAATTAAATGTTGGAGATGCAATTTTTTTGGGCACACAACAAAATTTTGTCATACAATGAGATTTTACAACTGTGATAGGTTTGGGCACAAATCCCAAAGCTTCGGGAGTTCAAGAAGTAAATCCTTAAATAAGTCATTCAAGACAGGGAGAAAACCTAATAAAATTTGGAATAAGAAAGGAGATGACAAATCTCCAAAAACACAATTAGAAAGAAAAGGTCCAAAAAGAAGAATATCTCATAGAAAGATATGGGGAATAAAATCTGAAGGAGAAAGAAAGAAAGATGATCTTACACCTGAAAATGAAGAAATTAATAACAAGAAAATGATGGGTGAAGGTCCTAATAAGGAATGTGAAATTTAATATGAAATAGATCAAGCTCGAGAAAGGGAAGTCCCTATAAAAGAATATGACACGATCTTGATGATGTCTTAATCCTTTATCCAAAGAAAGAAAAATAATTGATAGGGGGAGTTGTAGAATACAAGAAGGAGAAAATGGACAAAAGAGAGCATCGACTTAAGGGGAGTATAACCTCAGAGGGAGCAATAAAATATCCTTCTTTTCATTTTTGTAAAAAGGGGAGAAGAGAAAAAGAAGCAGAGAGGTTCAAGGGGTATCAATCAACAAAGATCAATTGATATTAGAAAAGATCAATTGATAACAAAATTGGTATTAGATCAATTAGTAGCAATCCTCAATTGATATTCCTGTGAAATATCAAAGAAGAATAAGAAGTAGATCAAGAAGATCAGTAAGATTCATACTCTTGTTCTATTTGACAAAGGAAAGTCGGTAAAAACTCAGGGGGAGTATTTTGGTTATCAAATAAAAAAGTAATTAGATTAGGTTTAAAAGACTTGATCATTACAAATTGGTATCAAAGAAGACTACTTATTTGAACACAAATATCCCAATGAACTGAGATAAGAAGTTAGTAAATTCACATGGGGAGAAAAATATTCAGAGCCTCACTCTTTGTCATTGATGTCAAAGGGGGAGAGAAGCAGTAAAACAAAGTTAATCATAAAACAAATTTTCCATTAGATAGAAAAGAATATCAATGATAGGGGGAGCAAAGGTATGAACTCGTTTTTGTTTTACAGATATGTTTCCCTCAATGAAAAATGGGGAGATTGTTGGCATTGTTGGTTATGTGTTTTCATTGATGGAAACATGAATCAGTCATGAAAAAATTTATTCAACATGAATCAGTCATGAACAAAGTTATGCAGTTTGCATTAGTGTCAGGATGGCCAATAAGGTCTGTCCATATGTAATGAAGGGTCATTGATGGAAAGAGAATGAAACATAGCAACAAGGCCAAAGTTCAGGAGAAAAAGCATATGGTAAATTTCATAGATGTAATATTTGATCCCTGTTAAGGATCGATGATATTTGTTACAGGTACATTTTCAAAATCTCAGAAGAGATGGCGCATTTGAAATAACACAGAAGCCAGAGCCTACACTGAATAATCCTTTGTGAAGGATCGAGGAAGCATTTTGTTCATTGAGATAGTTTTTGGGAGTAATCACAAAAATTAGATCAGTTAGAGCCACTGATCAAAGCCAAGTGGAAGGATAGCATAAGTTTCGAGACATTGGAGATAAGGCAGAGGAACAAAATCATGAAATCCCAGTAGTCGTTATATCAAGGAGAGACATTGGATGGATTCTCAACCATCCGATCAAGTTTAGTGGAAGGACAGTGTAAACCACAAATATCCCAAAGTCTCGGATTAATCAAACTACTGTCAACCGTTGATCTGGAGCGGAGATATTGGAGTCGTTAGATCACAGTAAAGGAAAGGTCCAGTCAACTTTGACACTAACCACTTCGACAAAATAGAGTCCAGAACAAGAAAATTTACCCGAAGGTCGAAGCTCTGGAGTCATGAACTCTTGTCATCTGTCAGATCATAGGAAGAGTAGGGAAATCCTGTCGACCGTTGATCTATTCAGAGCACGCTAAGGATGAAACTGGTCAACTCTGGCGCTGATCACTCTGGAGAAAAAGAGACTAGAATGGGTAAGTGTACCCGAAGGTCGAAGCCCCGAAGTCACGAAAAACGTTGATCTAGAGTGAAATATGATAGTCGTAAGATCATATTTGCGTAGCAGCAGTCAAATCTGACACTGACCACTCCTGTGATAAACAACTCAGATGAGCCAAGAACTCCTAAACCCCAGATTTTTGGAATAAACAGAGGCCATAAGATCAAGATAGGAAATATCTATGGTGATAGATCTATTCGACACTTCGCCAATTCAAGAGGATTAGATAGAAGTCTCAAAAGTGTCATATTCTCGAAGCAACGAAAATCGTCAGATCAATAAGAAACCTCAGATGAACCTACGACCGTTAGATCCAGGAGGAGGATATGTGACACATCAGGAGATCCACGCCAGCAAGGACATGTGGAACATTCAAATGGTGACAAGTGTCAAGGTCTAGTTGGCACTTTAGGTATACGAAAGTCATGAATCTAAGTGACGCGTGAGAACCACTCAGCCAGTGCCATGTAAACAGTGATGTCAACAAGCTATGTCATTCCAGGAGTAAGTCCTTCGGGGATATTCCAGTTTCTACTACCATCAAATACTCGAAGCACCAAAGGCCTAAGTTAATGATGGTCGTTGATCTAAGATCTTTCGGGTTCTCTCAATCATTGATCAAGTACAATGAAAGGATAGAGTAAGCATAAATCATGAAGTAATGCTAATTGTTGATCTAATTTAGGAGCATTATCTACCATTGATCAAGTACAGTGGAAGGATAGAGTAAACGTAAATCGCAAAATAACTCTAATCGTTGATCTACTTCAGGAGAGTTCTCAACCGTTGATCAAGCATATTGGAAGGATAGCATAAGCAGAGGTGTCAACCGACGGCAAGTGGTCACCACCGCTTTATGACTTATTCAGTAGGTTATCACTCTGGAGGTATTGAACTACTTCAAAGTTCTGGTAACTCGGAGTCTCGAAGTACCGAATCTCTGAAATAAGATATGGAACGTTGAAGTTTATGGACACACATAAACTCAAGATTAATAGAGTATACACACTTCGGTGAAATTTAGTCCAAGAGAATTGGAAATTTATAAAAAGAACAAACTCATGAAGCCGTGAAGTACCGGAGGAAATGACAACCTTCCATCTCATGATTGAATCCCAACCATTAGATAAGGATAAGAAAATTGTGAGAAATGAGTCTTTTAAAAGAATGATCAGACCGTTGATCTGAAATCGTGATCAACGATGAGGATTAAAGCCGTGAATTGAATTTTCTTGAGATATAACACTCTGGAAGATATCACTTTGGAGATAACAAGATTTGGTGAAGAGAAGAAAAGTTCCAGAGTGTCGAAGCCTGGAGAACACAGTCCCAACACTGGACATATGGGGGATAAAAATAAAAAGGTGAACAATTTCAAAGCACGAAACATTGGTCTCATGATAGAGAAATAAGGGTGAAATAAGAGGCAGCGCTTAAATTAATAAGCTCATGGTTCTGTGCATATGGTCATATGAATAACATGGTTTGAAGGAAGCACCTTCACGGAACTCAATTTCTGCAACATTTGTAGTGACTGGTTTTTGGTCAGAACAAAATAAATGCAAAACAAGGGATTTGAAATCTTTAAATCAAACTATTAATGATAATAATAATAAGAGAAATTATTATTATTAATTCAAATGAAGAGGTGTATGAAGATGTGTAATGGTTCAAACAAAGGGACATAATTCTTCAAACTCATATCTATTGGGAGATTATATAAACAAAGAAGTATGGTGAACAAAAGAGGTAGTTGAATTTGTTGAAGTATATATATTTATATATAATGGATTGAATGAAGGTTCATTCTATCAGGTTGGTGCATGTTTACAAGTTAGGTCTTGTATGAGGATTGGATTCCTCACATCTCAGTTGGATCTGAGATCAACAATATGGGAATTGTTATGAGGGTTGGATTCCTTTTTTCACAAGAAGACAGGTACAAGACTACTTTTTCCACATAATGGGGATCCTACCATTACACAGTCGTGCCTTTTGGGCTAAAGAATGCACTAGCCATATTTTCAAGGGTAGTAATAGCTACTTTTAAGGAGTTCATACACCAATTTTTAGAAGTGTATCTAGATGATTGGACTATATATAGTCTGCTAAAGGACCATGTAGAATTGTTAAGGCTAATGTTGGAAAGATGGAGGCAATGTCAAATATCATTGAATATCAAGAAGTGCATTTTTGGGACACCATTTGGAATATTATTGGGACATATAGTGTGCAAACAAGGATTGCTAGTATATCTTGCGAAGATTGCAGTTATTTTCAATTTACCACCACCCAAATCTGTGCGCCAGTTGAGAGAAACATTGGGACATACAAGCTACTACATAAAATTTATAAAAGCGTATGCATAGATCACTGCACCAATGGAAAAAATGTTAAAGAAGGATACTAAATTTTAGTGGAATGAGGATTGTCAACAAGGTTTGGACACCATAAAAGAAAATATGGTCACAACACCTATTATAGTATTCCCAGATTTGGAAACAAATTTTCATGTGCATGTAGATGCATCAACTATAACACTTGGAGCAATTTTGGCACAACAAGGAGCAGGGGATTTGGACCATCCTATAGAATTTGAAAGTAAAAAACTTTCAGAACAGAGAATAACTACAATACTACAGAAAGAGAAGGCATGGTTATGGTCTATGCACTTCAGAATTTCAGACATTATTTATTGGGAAAACACTTCAAGATGTTCACAGATCATTCATCCCTCAAATATTTAGTCAACATGCTAGTGTTGGGGGGGGATCTGTAGATGGTTGTTATTATTTCAAGAATTCAATTTTGAAGTGATAGTAAAACCAGGGAAGTTGAATGCAAGACCTAATCATCTTTCAAGGATCACTAATGGAGAGGAACCTACCAACTTAGAAGACAACTTCCCTGATGCACAATTGTTTTCAGTACAAATAGCTGATGAATATTTTTTTGATATCATTGAATATTTCAGCACAGGTATTGCGCCACAAGAATTTAGCATTGCGCAAAAGAAGAATCTAGTAGTCAGAGATGCATACTATCAACTGATTGCAGGACACTTATATAAAATGGGCACATATATCATTTTGAGAAGGTGTGTACTAGAACATGAAAGGCCTAGAATTTTGGTAGAAGCTCATGAGGGAATAGCTAGAGGACATTATGCAATAAAATCTACCACGCAGAAGGTATTACACGTAGGACTATGATGGCCAAAAATTCACAGAGATGCTAAGGAATATTGCCAGAAATGTAATGTCTATCAGAGGGTTGGTAAACCTAACAGAAGGGATGAGATGCCTCTGAGACCACAAGTAACTTTGCAGGTATTTGACAAATGGGAAATAAAAAAAATTGGGCCAATCCATCCACCAGCAAAAAGGTCAGGAGCAAGATATATCATTACTGTGACATAATACTTAACAATATGGGAAGAAGCAGCACCAATCAAAGACTGCAACGCAAAGACATCATCACACTTCATGTTTGAGAAAGTGATTACCATATTTGGATGTCCAAGGATTTTGATGAGTGACCAAGGTACTCACTTCATCAATATCACCATCAGGGCTATGACTAAGGAATTTAAAGTCTATCACCAGAAGAGTACACCTTACCATCCTCAGGAAAATGGAATAGTAGATGCCTTCAATAAGATCTTGGAGAATGCTCTGATGAAGATATATAATGTCAACAAGGACGATTGGGATTTGAAAATACCAGCAGTACTATGGACATACATGACTACATGTAAGAATTTGATAGGACAGACACCATTTAGGTTGGTGTATGTGCAGGAAGGAGTAGTACCATTATAATTTATGGTACCTAGACTACGTGTAGTAGCAATAACCAACATGACAGAAAGAGGCGCAGTAAAATAAATATTAAACCAGCTAATGGAAATGGAAGAGGACATGATTCTGGCAGGATTTCATCAAGTATAGAAATCAAGAGACAAAACTTGGCATGATAGACATATCAAGAGGAAGATTTTCAAGGAAGGAGACCTAGTCTTACTCTATGACAAAAAAAAAATTCAACATCTAGGTAAATTCAGAATGCATTGGTTGGGGCCATATGAAGTGAACACTGAATACTATCACAGATGGGGGATTTGTACGGTTAAAATATGTGGGAGGCACAGAACTGAAAGTAATGATCAATGGGAATCGACTGAAATTGTACAATGATAGTCGGCCTCCCAACAATTAAAAGTTATTGTGAAGTAAGAAATCATGTACATAGTGTAAGATAGTAGAAGCTAGGATAGAAAAATGACAAAGAGAAATAAAAAGGAGAAAAAGAGGGAAAAATAAATAGAAAAATAGAAAAGAGAGAAAATACAAAAACAATGGGGAAAAGTTGTGTGCAGTAAATACCACGAAAAATATCAGAAGACATCGCATAGTAAAAAGTAAAATTGGTGCAAATGGACACAAAAAGTAACAGTGAACATAACCAAGTCTATAAAAGGTGGAAAATTTTGAGCTCATAGTGAGAAAGAGAACCCGTGCCCTAGTTTTCAATCGTCGAAGTAGAAAGATGAGATTGTGATCATTACAAAGTATGAATCCACTGAAGTTTGGGTCGCCGAGATAGTTTGTCAGGGTCACCCGACAAGGCCAAAGGTGCAAAGAGAGAATGCAACAGCCAGAGAATATAATCGAGGTTGAGGATGTGACCACCTCGGACCTAGAATCGATTAGCCCGATGTAGGTCAAGGAAGATCTCCCTACAATGCAACAAGGAGAGATAGGGCAGATCTCTCGGGCCGGAAACGGGGGTTCAAACCCTAACCCTAGGAGGTCTGCGAGACCAGATGACACAGCGGGACCGCGACAGTCCCAGGCACAAAATGAAGTACTGGTCGAGAACATAACCGACCAACCAGAGTCAGCTGGGGAAGAATATGGCACATAAGCAACAGAGGTAGGAATGTTTGTTGCGGGGAAGAAAATAAAGACCCTTGACAGTATGGAAATTACCCTTCCATTCATTTGAGACACAATATCCATTGTCGATGACATGTTAGGGAAGGTACCAAGGTTGAGGTAGGCAGACCATGACGTGCGTGACTCGACAAAATTTCCATAATTGGTCGAGGACAACTATCTGATCAACATAGGGAAGATTGGACCCCTAGGAAGGCCAATGTTAGATCCGTTGCAGTGGTTTACGAGGTTGTATAACTTAGGTATAATGAACCTCTTGGACATACTGCATTTTGGGCACTGTAAGAATTTTGGTCTGTGCATCAAGTAGTTGGTCGCCCGAGTCCATGGAGGCATTCTTCGGATGGATAGACCAATACAAATTGACATGGATTTAATTTCCAAAATAAAAGGATTACCTACAGTTGGTGCCTAGTCGGAAGAATTTTTAGAAAACAAAGCGCGCGAGAAAGAACTGGTGGAACAAGTCAAGGAACAGTTTAACACGACCAGGGGGAATAGAGGCATCATCATCAAATAAATTAAAGATGATGCCACATGATTCACCAGTAAGCTAATGGAATGCAAGATGCTAAGAAAATGTTGTAGGGAGGAAGCGCCAGTAGGAGTGATCGCAGTAGCAGCGCAATGCGCAAATGGGATGGTGTTCAGTTGGGCGTCGTACCTTCTATACCAATTCCTACTTGACTTTCACGACACACATGACAATGGAACTAAGTTCCATTACTCCTAGTTGATAATATTGATAGCTATGGCAGGGTGGCAGGAGCGTAAGTTCTCAACATTCTTGGACAGGGTATGGAAATGCTATGCAGCCAGGTACAAATCTCTCTGGTAGGAGAAAGATAACAAGACGCAGCAGGAAAACAACACTATGCTTTCCATGTTGCTAAAAGAAATCCAGTAACGCACAACAAATGTATGGCGCATACCTATGGAGGTCGTGCAGGAGACCGAAGGGATAGGTAAATTCAAGGAATCTCGGTATCACCTATGGATCCAAGCCACAAAGGATCCTAAGAAGGAATGGTTGAAGATGCACTATTGCATCACTAGGGAAGAGGTCGAGTGGATTATCAAGGATTGGCCTACGTAGTGGAAACTGCCAATAGAAAAATAACCATGAGGATAGACACGACGCATTCCTCCAAGCCCAAAGAGATGACCGGAGCAGGATCGTTAGCCTGAACAGGTAGTCCGACTGACAACAATAGGAAAACCACAACGCAAAATCTACCAAGTGGTACTAGAACAGTACCAAAAAGGTCAAGGAGAATTCCCACAACAGCGAGAACAAGAAGTTGGCCACAGATTGCATGAAAGGAGACAACAAAGGCTCCAAAGGAAATAGGCCAAGGAAAAAAAACAGAGGTGCAACCCTCACAAACAGCAAGAAATCTCGTGCAGGGAAAATACGTGAGCAATAAGAGGAAGTACGAGACAGAGGACCCCAACATCACCCTCACATGGGATGATGCAGAGCTCATCATGGATAAGGTCCAAGATATGAGTAAGGAAGTGGTCAGGACTGCAGTGGAACAGAGGCAGGAGATTATGGCTAAGATCCTAGAGGTACACGATAACATTCAACAACTACAGAGCCAAGTAGAATCACAGGCCATTGTGCAGCCACAGGAGAAGACACAAAAGCCATATGCACAGATAAAGGGCAAAGAGATTGTACAGTTTGTTGTCCATGGGAGGGAAACATTCACCATAACACGTTAAATGATCATTTTCGATCAGGACACAACGCAGAAACCCCTACAGGATGTAGAACAACTTGAGATGGTGATGGCGCACATTCCGATGAAGGATTTATATGGACTACAAACTAGATTCATGTAGGAAGTACATTATAGGGACCACACAGATACCACAAACCTAGAGGTGGGAAGAGGAAACGCAGAGATGCTCCAAATCACATGCGACCAGTTGACTGCGAAAAAGGAAGAAGAGAAATAATTTGCAGATAGGCTAGAGTAGGGATTGATAACGACATACAATTGAATCCCCAACAGCGCGTAGGCAGCAGAAAGAAGCACAGAGGATAAGATAAACCTCGTTGCACAAAAAATTAACCAATTCAGGAAAGATATTGAGGAGCTCAAAGAGAATCTCAATCCCATGACCACGCCTGAGGTCCGAGAGCACAGGAAAGAAGAAGTTGCACTCCAACTCGTAGAAATGGAGAAACAAGTCAGTACAGTAGCTGTATTATTTGACAAAGAAGCGTAACTTTGGACAACGCTGTAGGAAGATGAGCAGGTCCAATAGTGGGACCAGGAGGAAGAAAGGATAAGTGCAACAATCCAAGACCTCAAGTAGAGGCAAAAGACAATGAGCATCACAAAGTGTATGAAAGGAACACAAGATATGAAGAAGCTGTAGGTAGAGCTAAAATTAGCGCAGACGCAGAGGCATGAAAGGCAGGTGAATATGGAACCCCTTCAAGAGAAAGCAGCGCAGGTGATCGTGCAGTTGGAGGAGGATAATAAGAACATGGTGCAAAAACATGCAGAGTGTGTAGAAATGATCCAGGAGGAGATCACAGTGCAAGCATTAGAAGCACTCACAGAAAAGGTCGCGTAGGTCCAGGCAAGATGAAGGGAACTTGCAAATAAGTTCCATAGCCTATCATAGGCTATCGAAGGATCACACACTGCCTAGGTGGCTCGGGACGAACCACATGTCAATGTTGGGGGCCTATTGGGCGTAGGACAATTTTGAGGAAAAGTCCAATTTTGGAAAATAAAGCTTAATTTGGAAAAAGACAGTTGGCAGGAAAAGCAACACGTGCGAGGAAAAGTTGCATGCAAAGGAGGAAAGCATGCAAGGAGCGCATGCAGGAAAACCTAACCACGCTAGGGTTAATGTTTTTGTAAGATATTGTAATGGTTGATAAGTTGAAAATTAATTTAAATAAGTAGCTAGGGGGCCTAGGTCGGGGGCGTTTTGTTCCAGAATGTTAAAGAATATTGTTTTTCTTGGCTAGGATAACGACTGTAAGATATGATACCTTTTTGTAATATGTTTATATGTAGGAGAGTCAAGTAGCTAGATCTTGAGGGTTAGATTGCAGGTTGAGGATCCTGGTGTGATCTTGTCTACCTCACAGAGGTTTTGGAACCTCTTTTGTAATTGTATAGTCGAAATTGTAGTGCGTGCAACGCCATATCTTGCAGAAATCTAAATAAAGAGCCTAAGAAGCCAGATCTTTGTGGACTTATCCCAGGAGGGGGTGAACCACAATAAAACTTGTATCATGTGTGTTTTTTATTTTGTATTTACTTTCTTTTAGTATTTATACTATGAATGGATGAATTAATGTTTCTTTTAGATCTGTTAGAATGCATGCATAGAAGTAACAGATGAATGAATCTTAAGAATAATAAAAGGAACAACCAAATCAATGCCTTAGAAGATGAATAGAAATCCTAGATCCCCACTCTTTCCTAGACTGCAAGAATCTGAGAGTTGCA
Organism: Picea sitchensis; assembly: GCA_010110895.2. NCBI lineage: Eukaryota > Viridiplantae > Streptophyta > Pinopsida > Pinales > Pinaceae > Picea > Picea sitchensis. Next base: position 33,860 of record SNQJ01S0028206.1, on the reverse strand, counting down.
TTCACCCATAGAACTATCTCAGGTGAGACTATGCAGTACCTTCTAGGTGTTGTGTTTCCTTCTAGTTTACTAGAGGGCCGACAGTTTTAGAGGGTTTTGTTGGAAACCTGTTAGATCTTAACCTAGGTCATCCTAGAAGTAGATAGAAAGACTAATAACCAACATGAACATATTCTTGGTCCTTTATTTTTCCATGTAATGCATTTCTCAGGGAAACCCACTAAGCACTTTCCCTCATTCCAAGGATTGTACCTAGGGTAATTGGATTCTATAGAATATTGAAGATTTTTCATGTCACTTATAGGAAACGAACCTGGGTGGGGAGAATAACACTCCATCACACAAACACTTGGGCTAGACCCAATTGACATGATATGTTTGGCCTTGCCAAGCTCTCTTTAATAAAAATTCCTACATGAGAACTTTATTGCACAATTCCATTCACATAAACAACCTAGATTTTAGGGGATATTTAACATGCTAAACATTGGACCACCACCATTTGGTCTACCCCTTGACCTTCCAAAAACATTAAATTGGGTATCCAAGATGAACAATTTATTCACCTCCTACTTAATAATTTTACCATAAAAGTGTGTCATTTGTAGTGGTACTAGTTATCTTGATGAATCATGAAGCCACACCTATCCCACTCCTAGTAGGAAAGTGGATATCTAGGGATTTCAAAGGAGGTTTTCAATGAATTTGGTGGGGAAACGATTCTTCTCCCATTTTTGTGGTTAATTAAACTCTCCTAGAAGGAATATTGGGTTAGTTGGATAGAGAAGAATCAATTGCGATGGAGGAAGAGTTGCAGTCGGGTTAATTAGAGTGGGAAGAAGATTTATTAACCTTATGAATGATTGATATGTAAATGGGGACCTTATATCCCACTCACTTCACCAACATGTCTCCTCTTTGGACATAACGTCTAGTCTTTATTCTTAGTCTTATGTAGAGAACTCTATCTTCAAAATGCATTCAAGGCCTCTATTCTAGGTGTAGCCTACACACACAAAACCAACTTCTTAAACATATGCACATGTACTCAGTGTCGCCATGCTTATTCCTCTTCCAATGGAATTGAGGGATAACCATGTCCTTAGGATTAAACTCCTCAATTCATTGTTATGGAGATCCAAGAACGAAGCACATTTATACTCTCAATGAAAAAAATAGAATGGATTACACTCTATCTTCTATCTGCTCATGCCCAACACTCATATTCTCATTAATATTGAATGAATAAGGCTTATTGGTCTCAACAATATCAACACTTATATCTTCATCAATCCAATGAAGGGAAAATTGTATTAAAGTTTTATGAAGAGATAAACATCAAAATGAGCATTCTCATTCAACATATCGAGTTATGGATTCATGGATCAAACTACTTTTTTGTAAGGCCAATGAAAACCACGCCAATTCAATAGTTGTGATGAATCCCAAATCATGAATATGAGGACTCGGCTAGAATAGGAAACACTCCACAATATAGTTTCATCCATAAATTATTTATGATAATAATCCAACAATTGTCAAATGAATATTATTCTTCTCTTTACGATGGCCATCCTTTTTTAATTAATAACGCACAACATGTATAGCTCTCACAATATTGAAGAGAATTCTTCAGTAGCATATCACTTTGGCATTAGTTAAGAGTAGAGGCATTAGTTAAGAGTAGCATAATCTATGATATTACAATGTAATCTAGTTACCGGTTGTACGTCATAAACAAATATTTATTTATACAATTTATGTTATCTATCTACAACATATACACAAATATGAAGGGAGAACAAGTAATCATGCAATATTTATTATAGTAATTAACCCTTCTATATGCTTGCATACATGTTAGTTTATTTTTCTTTTTACATAGGAATATGGTTATAACTTCCATAACAAGTTTTGATCAATTAGTCAACCAGAATAGTCAAGTGATCAAACAGAAGTAGTTCTGGAAATTATACTATCTTCCTCTATAAAAGCACTATAAAATGGCATGTTGTCATTGCATAGAAGGAGACACAAGGGTTATGATGATAATGATTACTTAGTTGACTACATATATACATTTTAGTTTTTTCTTCTACCTAGTCCACTAGGATGTGTCAAACATGTCCCTTAACCTCATCAAAGTCTTCTTCATCCTAAAGAAGTGAGGATATGAGTGCAAAAGCCTTTAAAAAATATCTTTAATCAAAATTTTCAATTGCAAAAACTCAAATATGAATGTCGTTAGTATCTATCATTTCTAAAGTAGTCATTTATTTTTCAACTTATAGACTTGGATGAAAGAAAGGATCAACTAAGGAAACTTCAAAAGGATTTGGTTGATTTATTGACCTGATTCACCTAGTCAACTACATATATACATTTTAGTTTGTTCTTATACTTAAATGAATAATATTCCCACAACATCTCCCCCAACCTAAAATTCTTATTCATGATAAAAAAAAAAGTGAGGAGACATGAATGCAAAATTCTGTACAAAATCTCTTTATCAAAATTTCCAATTACAAAAATCAAATATGAATGCTACTGATCTATCATTTCTAAGATAATTACTTATTTTTCAACTTATAAACTTAGATGAAATAAAGCATCAACTAAAAGAACTTCCAAAACCTTTGATTTCTCTATTATTCCTCTTGCTTATGTCTTTCATGCAACATCAATATAATTCTAGTAAATATATGACATAATTTTCCATCTTTCCGACAAATCATTGTTTGAACCATAACCAATTAAAACAAGTGACCAGAACCTTTGGTAAAACTAGAGGCAATTGGGCATAGATCTTGCATTAATATCATCAAAGCCTCGAGGCCTTGATGATGCAAAACAATCTAAAGGAATGTGAAAAAACAATTCAAAAATGTGGGTGAATTCATGTTCACTTTCAACGTATATGTTCTAAGTGTTCATGTAGAATCTACTTTTAAATATGATTGATTCTGTTTGTGGGCTCTAATTTCATTTTTCATACATATTTTTTTTATAAATTTACTTCAATTAAGCCATCCCATATAAGTATTTTACCAAAAATTTATTTTAATTAAGTTAATTAAGTACATCCCATGTATATATGTATATCATTGACAAAATATAACGAATATGGCCACCCAAAAAAATAGACATCTATCACTTAAACAATGTAAATAATATGCCTAGAAAACAATAGGGAAAGAAACATGCATGTTTTTCATGCCACACATTTCAAGTTGATTTTAGTGCCATGCCACACATTTCAAGTGGTTGACAATCCATATAATGTTAAATATTTTTTAATTTTTTTAATTTTTTTATTTAACACAAATAATGTTTTATATTTATTTTACAAAGCTCACAACCTAGAGATGAAGAGGAGAAAGTTGAGGATTTAGACAATGATGATGATGAGGAATATGTTGTCGATAATGATGTTGATGATGACTTCCATGAC